>JAFFST010042365.1:2316-28737 GCA_022414735.1 Noturus placidus | reverse complement strand
CACCTTTAATAATAAACACCTTCATTTACAAATTGCATTTTGTGTTTACTTGTGTTGTCCTTGACTATTGTTTAAATAGGTTTGATGTTCCGAAACACTTAAGTGTGACAAACATGCAAAGGAACAGGAAATGAGGAAGGGGGCAAACACTTTTTCACACCACTGTATATATATATATATATATATTCAGTAGTTCTTAGTTCCAGAATCCCACACACTGCACATTTTCATATTGTCCTCCACTCCACATAACTCATCTCATGAAGGGCTTCATCATTTCAAAGTGTACTTGTATTTAAGAGCAACTAGCATCTTAATTAAACCTGCCAGACCGACCACGTTTTTTCTGTCTTTTTTGTTTATGTTGCGTAGGAACTATGTGTTTTTAACATCGGCGTATTCTGGTTAGCACTCAAGAAGTTATGACAGAAAATATTCCAAACGACCAGTCGTCTTTTTTTTGCCCCAATAAAAACGTCGGATGAGCCAATTGAGTCTCCAGCTTGGAATGATTGACATTTGTGGAGGTGTTTTGAGCTGATACTGAGCCGATACCCCTGGAAGCCTTTCTACGGTCTCGCGTTAAAACCTCGACTCGATTTTCTCGCTCGAAGGATGCGCTGACTCAGCGCTGTCACTTTCTGTCAAGCTACATGGAAGATGGTTTAAGTTTGTTAACATGGAATAAAATCTAGTATTGCATGCTTGACTTGGCTAACATTAGACACGTATATTGTTAGCACCAGTTAGCTATGTAGATGATAATACAAATGAAAGCGAATAAAATGCTGTTTGTTCTCCAAGACTGATCAGTGTAGATGCATTCGAACATCATGGTCAGGCCTATCACAGTAGAGTGTGTGTATATACAGGGTTTCGCACCCAAACCCCCCCTCCCCCAATAGCCCCCCCGCCCCAACCTGCTGGTGGTTACTCAGTCTCATCACTAACGTATGACAGTAAACAGCTTCAACCATCCAACAGTGATCCATCTTAGACACATGCAGGAAAGGTTGTGTCTCTTCACCTCCCCATGCTGAGTCCAAGGATGGAGCAGACCTTCTGTCCCTCTGGATAGAAAGCTACATTTGGACTCTGAGCTCCTTCACAGCAGGGTCTGTTCTTCTCGCTGTGAAGTGGAATAAGACAAAAGAGGCCTCTCTTCTCAGTCTGCAGATGCCGTCTTGGCTCTAGGAAGCACTATTGACTTGGGTGTGAAATTGAATAGGTTTCGGTCCAGATGTCTAGGGCCGACGTTATTCAGTCCCTGGAAAGGGACCGTGTATCAAAAAAACCCTCACGAGTCCATCTGGTGGGACTGCGTCACGGACATACTGTTAATCCTTTCGTCTTTGAGAAGTTATGACCTGATCGGTTGATATCTTGGCACTCATGAGGTAATTATGGGGCGTTAAACTAGAAGTAATATTCACTAGTGTGTTTAAAAACTTGCCAAGTGGCAGCACAGTGGAGGCTACGTTTCAGAGTGGATGACCAGATTGAGGCTTCGGTGCCAGAAGCTTCACTCTGGTGGTGGGGTGGGCGTTTATAAAGAATAATCTTACAGCTACATCTATGACGAGTGTGTGTGGCATTGATTCTGATCGTCAGCAAGCCCTGCTTATCTTGTCAAGCCAGTCAGGTCCAAGAGCTCCTGATTTGAAACCAGCTTCACAGGGATACAGTAGAACAAATGATCTTGAGTGAGACTCGAGGAAGAATCCCATCCTACTGTATGCATGGGCTAGAAAGCCTCATTTTCTGGCCAGTGTGGAGGCACCGGGCTGACGCTTCTGGCTAGAATCTCGATTTCACCCGCTGATGTATTTTCGCACTTTCGGATACCAGACTGTGTGGTCGGATACGGTAATCCGTCTGTGGCAAAAGAAAGAGAGTGGACTTAGAGAGTATAATAGGTGAATTTTACAGCCACAGCACAGTAACCTTCAAAAGAGACCTGCGGGCCTTCTTAATGTCAGACATGTAGCTTGGTTTTTGAATTTACGCCTCCTTCAGAGCGTATACCTTAAGGGTTTTAAGGCTTTCTTATACCAAATGAAACCTCTGAAGACTACAGATAGCTTCTGCTCTATAAGAGAGAACTTGGGTCTTTTTTTAACAGTTCTTTGAATGTTCTCGTTTGATTCATTAAAGGATTTTTTTACACAACATTACTAACTGGTTAGGTTTAGATTTCGATCATGATTATGTTTCATGTCGGTTTTTGCTGTAGACTGCAGTGTGAGGATGACATGAGTTAACTGGTAGTGTTAGCGAGGACTGTATTGCATTATTCAGTGTCTCTGAGGAGGCTTGTATTGAGGAAGCTTCGATAAAAATGTATGATTCGACGGTCGACTTTCACACCGTTTTTCTGTGAGTACACAATCAGAACGGTGTGTTTTGGGAAAGATCTGAGGAATTCCTCACCAGATAGAAGACCTGAGTCGGAGGGTGCCTTCATATATGCAATGTTTCGTCCGTTCGAGTCGAAACCTGGTCTGGTTTTAACCTCAGTGTGGGGTTTAAGGTGAGAATACAGCCGGTCTCGAGCATCTGAGCAAAGCCCGTTTGCAGTGATTCGACTCTGGTTGATTTTTGTGATTACTACGTGTACCTAGTGAAGATTCGTTTAGCTTTTTTTCATCAGCATATTTCTGACCAATGGCTGAAAGAGATCTGTGAGACGAAGTTGTTTTTGCTTGTTTTGTCGTGTTTAAATTATGTACAGAACCAACAGCATCGATATCGCTGTGATTCAGACTCAACAAATGGATTATAAACTGAGTCAGCAGTAATGGCGTCAACTTATACACTATCAGGATGATGACAAGGTCATTGCTTAATCACAGACATAGAGTTCCTTGAAACAAAATAGACAAAAAGCACCACTGTCCTTGAAGCAAAGGGTCAGAAAACATCACATCTAAGGTCATGAACTCGCTCCTGCAGCCCAAAGAAAGGCATTTAACACCACCTTGCTCTAGAGGAACTGTCCAGGCCTGAACCTCAAATATAATCACTTTAAGAGAAATACCAACGTCATGTAAGCTGCATTCCGAGTGAAGCATTTACCATCATTATTTTAACAGGGTGTCACGATTCCCCCTGTTGGCCAGCCGTACCATGGCTGGATCTGGCGCCCTCTGGTGGCCGAACACTGGCAGTGACTATCCTCAGTGTGCCGGTGGACTCCTTTTCCCAGCAGCCACTGCTGGTCACGTGGGTTCACTCAGGGTCACATGTGCCTTGTTTTGGCTAACGAACACGGGGGTTGTATATATAGTGCTAGTAGAGCACAGAGTTTTTGTCTTTTGTTGTGTGTGTGAATAGATTTAGACGCCTGTCACAGTGCTTAGATAAATAGCCGGAGAAGTAAGCTTTGTTCCTCGATCATGTGCCTGAGAAGCAGGTTTTTGTTTTCATGTTTTCTTAGCTGAAGTATTTTTGTTCCTAGCTCTTTTTCTGAGTTTCGTGCTGGCATTTGTATTATTTTGTGTGGATCTAAAGTTTCATTTAATAAATCAGCGTAAAGCCAGTCTGCGCCTATTTCCGCTTCATCCCACCCAGCGTGACACAGGGCGGCTGCGGCCGGGGTGGTTCGGCCCACATGACTCCACATCCCGAAGTGTCCTTGGGCAAGACACTGAACCCCAAGTCGCTCCTGATGGCAAGTTAGCGCCTTGCATGCAGCTCTGCTCCCATTGGGGTGTGTGTGTGTGTGTGTGTGTGTGTATGTGTGTGTGAATGGGTGAATGAGACACAGTGTAAAGCGCTTTGGATAAGTGCGCCATTTTTTAACAAGGCACATTCTAAAATATTTTACAGAAACCTCTTTTTAGTGAAGTCAAGAGTTTCTTTGCGGTCTTGAGTTTCTCACCTAGGCAGGCCTGAGAGCCCGCTAATCCTCCCAGCTCCTCATTTTTTTCAGGCAGACCAACACGTTTTCTCTCCCTCGTAAATAAAGAGAAGGCACAGAGGACAGACAAATCAGATTACAAGCGCATCGCATTTAACACTCCGCCACATTCTTCGCCAGCTTAATCCAGTTACGATCATGAAAAGGTCCCTGGATGTCTCCTGAACGCGGCTTTTCGCGCTCAAATGAAATGAGGCTAGCGCTTTTGCTGTCGCTAACTTGTTTAATGACAACACGCGGGCTAGGAGGTTATTCTGTGCTCCAACAAGGAGATTTTTCAGAAGTTTTTATATGTACGGCAATTTAATCGTTACAATGTATCAATGACAATTTATTGTAATGAATTAAAAGACACTTTGGTGAGGGTGAGGCCGTGCAGGAGTGGCGGGATGAACAAGACGATCGAATGCGTCATAGAACTGAGCTAAATGAACAAACAGGAAGCTGCACTCCCAACAGACATAATAACATTATGCACTTCCTGTTTGTTTGGGGGTTTTTTTCTTGTTTTTTTTTTTTACTAATGAGATCTGCAGAACATGAATCATTCATTACGATCCTATGGGTGTATCTTGGGCCAAAGAACTAAAGGATGCTCGTAAAAATTTTGCTGATGGAAGATGAAAGCACACATAACACCAAACAAAATGATACAGAATTGCAGTTAAATAAGAAAAAGTAAATCCTTGTGGACTGCTTGCTCTCAGATCTTAATGCGACTCTAAATAAGTGCTTAATTAAAGGCAGGTACTTTTCTAATTGGCCTTTTCTGATTAGATCTATACTGTTCCAGTAAAAGAGTCATTTCTAATTAATTCATTAAAAACAAATATTTCTTGATTCACATATATATACTCCTTGGTTATGTATATATATATTTATAGGGGTGCACGGTGGATTAGCACGTTTATCTCTTAGCACATGGATTAGCACCATCGCCTCACACCTCCAGGGTCCGGGGTTCGAGTCCCGCCCTGTGTGTGCCGAGTTTGCATGTTCTTCTCATGTATCGGGGTTTTCTCCCGGTACTCCGGTTTCCTCCCCCAGTCCAAAGACGTGCATGTTAGACTGATTGGCGTGACTAAAGTGTCCGTAGTGTATGAATGTGTGTGAGAGTGTGTGTGTGTGAGTGTGCCCTGCGATGAACTGGCACCCTGTCCAGGGTGTAACCCCGCCTTGTGCCCGATCCCTCCTGGGATAGACTCCAGGTTTCCCGTGACCCTGAAAAGGAGTAAGCGGTTGAAGATGGATGGATGGATGGATGGATCATCACAATTTTTCAAGACAGTTGATATCATAATATCATGATGCATGGTTTTCTTAACAATGCTAATGCCAGGAAAACGGGCATGCATTTAAATATAAACCTCTAAAAATAAGTTCATTCGATAATACTTGTGAAAACACCGTACAGGAGGAAAAAGAGATAAATAATGAAAGATTCCAACAGGAGAAAACCATCAAATCAGCTGCTTGTTAAGGAAAATGGCCGTTTTGTTGAGACACACTTCGAGTCTTGTATTCTAGATGCACCACGGAGAGATAACAGCAACTTCGCTCTGCCAGACTGCGTTACTCCATGAAATTGTTGATTATTTTCCTATAGTAGCACGTGTTTCATTAACACATCCTCATGCTAATCATTTATTGTTCGATTTTAGAGAAAGAAACAATTCTCAACATTTTTTAATCTGTACTTGTTAGGACTGTCCTAGTTTGGGCGAATCATTTTTGTAGGGACAAAGTACATTTATTGAAATGAAGCCTGAGGCGTGTAGCAAATATTCACCGTGACCTGAAATGCATCCCTAGTGGCTGACAGTGTTCTGAAAAAGAAAGGAGCCGTTTTGATCAAAAGTTCGAAATGGAAATCCTCTGGCAGCCAAAAAGCCACCCGTGTGGCCCTGATGCTTCATTGACACATCTGACACACCGACTTGCTGGATTGTGATGTATTGAGTGCAGAAATTTCAGTGAGTCAGAAAGACCGACCGAGCGAGAGAGAGAGAGAGAGAGAGAGAGAGAGAGAGCGAGCGTGATGGCACACAGACAGATGAGAGAAAGCAGCTGACAGTGACAGAAACGACCAGCAGAATGATGAAGGTAGAGAAAGAGAGGTGGAAGCAGGACGACAGGAAGACAGAGCTAGGGGAAAGGTGGCGTGATTTAGGCGAGTCCGGACCTGCCTGAAGTCTGAAGTGAGCGTCTTCAGTAGGAGGACTCACGTACAGTGTGTGTCATGTGACAAACAGCGGCAGGACAATACCGGAGTGCATTAGGAAGCAGCAGATGGTCCAGGATGTTTAATATTGCTCTGAAAAGTCTAGGAGCAGGTGTGTGAGGTGCAAAGCTATTAAATAAAAGCCATCGAACGGAATGACTAAGAAGACAGCCTGCGCGTCGGCTCTGACTGATCGCTACGAACAGCTGACTCGAGCTTTTATTTATTAATTTTTATTATTTTTTCACTGGCCTTGCCTTCTGGAAGTTTCTCACCTGTTCATTATCACCTTAAATAACAGCTTTATAACATCAAACCAAAGCATCCTCCAAGCATGACAGTACTTGTACCTAATGTCGTCTATTAAGGAATGAACTTCAAATGGCTCCAAATTATAACACAAATGATGTTATAAATAAGTTTCTCTCCACTCTTAAGCTCTTGACACAAACTTGGCAGCCATGTTTTTTCTTCTCTCTCTCTCTCTCTCTCCATTACTAGCACTTTTAAATATGTATTTGACCGCTTTGTAATTATCATAGTTTATACTGTGCACATGTACACTGAAGCTGAAGATTTGAGAAAGCCCATTGAAAGGTTTTCTAATCTTGGAACAGTCGAATTTTTCTGAGCCTCTGCACAATGTATCCTCAGATTCCTGTTCTTGGCTGACAGAAGGAGCATCTGGCTTAGCGCATCTATCTCATGGTTCGATGTGTGGTTCGTTTTGAGATGCTTTCTTAAACAACTTTACCTCTATCTGCATGATTCGATGCTTTGCAGTGTTGGCCTGAAAGTTCCTAATAAAGTGGCCAGTGACTGTATATAGCATATAGCAGTGGACACTAATACCATGTTTACGTATAATTGTACCTAGAGGTAGCATATATAGGGCGGGAAAAAAAGCAGTCGACCTAAAACAGAGTCTTGTAAAGCACCAAACTTTACATTTGTATGTGTTGACAATCTGATGTAGGTGATCTGGATAGGGATTGAGACAGGAAAGTGTTGTTCCATTAACTCCAACACAAGGTTCTAGTCTGTCTAGAGGAATATTATAATGTACGGTATCACAAGCCGGACTGAGATTAAGCAACCCGAGCAGGTACCCCTGATTGGATACCAGTAGTACGTCATTTACTACTTTAACCAGCGCTTTTTCAGTACCATGCTGACGCGTAAACCCTGAATGAAAATGTTCGATGATGTACGTGTTCAGTTCTGTTTTCATGGTTAAAGTGATGTCCCTGATTGACAGTATTGTTCATAGTGAAGTATTTCACCAGGACTTCAGAAAATAAGCGTGCAAGCGTTTCTCATAAGGTCATAAGCGTCGTAGTTCTCATGTTAGGAAAGAAGCACTTAGGAGCCACCTTAAATCTGTGTCATGGTTCAGTCTAGCAAACCCATTTCTTGTCATTGTACGAGTTCATTCCTTGTCAATAATTCAGCACAAATATCATTTTCCAGAGAAACAGCCTTACCCACCTGTACACACTCGGACGCCGCCATGATGGAATTTTTTTTCCCTCTTGCCACTGCTTCACTTTCATTAGTTCCAGCTCCTGCTTTCACCAGCTGCAGATGGCAATGCTCTGCTGGTGTTTGTGTTGGTGTGTGTCTGCATTTAGGTGTGTAGCTGGCCTCTTTCCGACCACACACACACACACACACACACATTCTGCAGCCAGCGAGTTTCTGACGGCCAACACGGCGGTCTGTCTCACTCTTGCTGGGACTTTAAAGCCATGGGAAAGCAAACAGACTCTTCAGTGCACACTGCTCTTTTCTCTCTGCTAGAATGCATGAATATTTTATTTAGTGTGTGTGTGAGAGAGTGAGAGAGATAGAGAGAGACAGAGAGAGAGAGACAGAGAGAGAGAGTGAGGACAGGAGGAGGCAGGCTGTTAGGGAGAGATAGAGATGTGGAAATTGTCTTCTGGTTTTGTGGATACTTTTTCTCTCTTTCTGTCATCACACACACACACACACACACACACACACACAAGCAGAAAAACAGTATTTATTCAGTGTTTGTCCTGCCATAAATATTATATTACAAGAAATAGAAGGAGTTTATTATAATTAATAGCACTTCAGCACTTTATGACCCACTAGTGAAAAATTCAACAATCAATAAAGTAATCAATAAAGTTTGGCGTTCGTTCATTTATTCATTCATTCCCCTGTTTTCAGTACACGCTTTATCCTGGTCAGGGTTGTCATGATGTGTAATGTTGCTTTCGTTAATTAAATTGAGAAAAAAAAAACATTTATTTATACTCTATTATCTTATCACAGGGCGGCTGTGGGTCAGTCGGTAGAGCGGGTCGTCCACTAATCCACTAATCGTGGGGTTGGTGGTTGGAATCCCGGCCCGGGTGATCCCATGCCGAAGTGTCCTTGGGCAAGACACTGAACCCTAAGTTGCCCCCGATGGCAAGCTAGCACCTTGCATGCAGCTCTGCTACCATTGGTGTGTGAGTGTGTCTCATTTGTAAGTCGCTTTGGATAAAAGCGTCCGCTAAATAATTGAATAAATCTTTATTCATGGGCTCGTCCACATCAACCAAGCAGTCGTTAACATCTTACGATATTTAGACGTTTTTTTTTTTTTTTTTTTTTCAGAATTCTTTGTATCCACATTTTCAATAAATTTGCATAATAGATGGAAAAACTTTATTCATTCATTTATTTATTTATTTTCTTTCTGTCGAACAAATAAGTTTGGGAAGCTTTGGAATAATTGGTGCCTACCGTAAGCAGATGCTAATTATCATTTGTTTTTCTCGTTTTTGATAAATTATGATATTGTTACACTTGTATTTCAGTATGGTGCTGTGCATGTTCCCCTGCACGCTAAACTAGCTGCTAAATGAAGCCACAGAAATGAAGCATTCACCGAATTTACAACTGTGACACGTTATGAAGTCTAAACTAGAGAAAGCCCACATTGTATTTGAATATCCGGCGCACAGACAGTGTTCGCTTTCAGATTGAAATGTTGCCATAAAAAAGAGCTACTTACAAAGACCTACCGTATTTTCCGCACTATAAGGCGCAGTCTCAATTACGGGGTCTATTTCTGTACTTGACCAATACAGAAGGCGCACCGCATTATAAGGCGCATACGGTTGTTACGCCAACCAAAGTCGCACAACATTTGTACAGATTTTGGAACTCAGTCCACATATAAGGCGGATTATTAGGCGCACGGACGATTTTTGAGAAAAATTAAGGCTTTTAGGTGCGCCTTATAGTGCGGAAAATACGGTAGTTACAACGAGCTAAAACTAGCCACCTCTTAAAAATATCCAATTGATGCAGATTCTTTAGTACTACATCAAAAATAATAACAAGCCATGTAATATGAAGCTATAATGTCAACTGTTTAGTATATTTCACTCACTGTTTCTTTAAAACTGACTTAAATGTTGAGCCTGAAAACAATTTTGAGCACAGAGCTATGTGGTGCGATAATAACAGCACTGCTGCTGCCCCTAGTGGCTGCACTGTAGTATTACATTCTACCCAGAACTATAATTTATAATTTATAATTTATCAATTTGTATAGCGCTTTTTACAATGGTCATTGTCTCAAAGCAGCTTTACAGAAATATCATTTTACATTTACAAGCGACTTACTAATGAGACACACTCACACACCAATGGTAGCAGAGCTGCATGCAAGGTGCTAGCTTGCCATCGGGGGCAACTTAGGGTTCAGTGTCTTGCCCAAGGACACTTCGGCATGGGATCACCCGGGCCGGGATTCCAACCACCAACCCTACGATTAGTGGATTAGTGGACAACCCGCTCTACCGACTGAGCCACAGCCGCCCTGATGATGTTCCGAATATCAAATTTTCACACGGATTATTTTGCATAATCTATATTCATGTTCGTTGACTAATTGTTTCAGTAATAGTTGATATATCTCCAGGAAACACATCCGAAGATCTCCAAAGATCAAATCCGACCCAAAATCCAAGGGGAAAGAAACTGAAATCTGTAGGCAGGAAGCTTCTTAGCATGTGGTATATTTTCTCCTCCTTAGTGAGTTTAAACAATTACACACATCAGACGAGGCGCTGTTTCTGCACCATGAGCATTCTCTCAGTTCCACTGAGAAAGAAGCTTGTAAATATGGAAGACTCTTCACACGGTTTTAGGATCACTTGTTTGAAAGATCTCACTCTCTCTTGGTGGCGCCTCGTCCCTTTTTCTTTCAAATGAAAATTTTATGTTGATGCCGAAAAGCGTTTTCAATATTCAGGGCTCAGCAGGTGTCCAGTAGCCCTCTATTTCTGTCTCTCTCTCTCTCTCTCTCTCTCTCTCTCTCTCTCTCTCTATTTCTCTCTCTCTCTTTTTCTCTCTCTCTCTCTATTTCTCTTTCTCTCTTTCTCTCTATTTCTCTCTCTATCTCTATTTCTCTCTCTCTGTCTCTCTCTCTGTCTGTCTCTCTCTCTGTCTCTCTCTCTCTGTCTCTCTCTCTCTCTTTCTCTCTGTCTCTCTCCCTCTCTCTTTCTCTCTCTCTCTCTCTCTCTCTCTCTCTCTCTTTCTCTCTCTCTCTCGCTCTGTCTCTCTCTCTCTCTCTCTCTTTCTCTCTGTCTCTCTCTCTATTTCTCTCTGTCTCTTTCTCTCTCTTTCTCTCTCTTTCTCTCTCTCTCTCTATCTCTCTCTCTTTCTCTCTATTTCTTTCTCTCTCTCTCTGTCTCTCTCTCTCTTTCTCTCTATTTCTCCCTCTCTTTCTCTCTCTCTCTCTCTCTCTCTCTCTCTCTCTCTCTCTCTCTGTCTCTCTCTCTCTGTCTCTCTCTCTCTCTTTCTCTCTCTCTCACTCTCCCTCTCTCCCTCTCTCTTTCACACACACACAAACAGTGCTTTGCTTTTCCTCTTGGGGGTTTTCTCATGTGCATGATGTCGCTGTTTGACGTAGCGATCTTGCGATTTTAGATTTTTACACATGGGTTCTGGAGACAAAGTTGAAATTCAGAACGGCAAAATCCTGTATGGACTGTATTATACACTGTAATTGTCATCCTGTTCATTTGGAGTTACGGTGTTGCTTGCTTGGACTTGACACAACCGGTTGATATTGTCCGACTGGCGGATGTGTCTAAATTTCTGCCTGGGCGGTTTAAATCTAAACTAAAAGTATAAGTCAGAACACAAGCACCCCTTCCAGCCGAAGCTGTTGAAACCGTTTCACATGGGTTGGTTATGTAAATTCTTTGCACATGATATTTATCATCGGTGTGAGAGATCCCTGCTTCCGTTCTGATTTGCTGTGAGCGAGTCCAGATTGGAACGCGGTATCCAGTTACCAAGCCAATTTTATCTGCCATATGTATGCCATATGTCAGACTGCATCGCATGACGGAAATTGGAGAAGACAAACGGATCACGCGGATGTCCCGTCTGACCTTGTCGAAGAGTGTTTTCTCAATGCATCAAACGTTAAGAACAGTTTGTCAAAACATTTGCAGAAACACGATGCGTGGCAAACGGTAACGTATAAAGCATAATCGGGTTAAAAAGGTAACTGCAAAGGTTAACGTGCAGTAAAAGTGCAGGATGTGCAGTTATCGGAAAATAATCCCATTAGCAAAACGTCGAATCGGCCGCGTCCCGTCTTCTTTGTCTCAGACAACTTGGCTCACCCGGTTATCTTAAACGCCCCCCTTTGATCCTTGACCACCTCCGCAGCATCAATGGAGAGATTCGGCGTCTTCTCGTCAAGCTCTTAGGGGACTTCTTTGGCTTTCAAGAGACTGTCTCATGTTTCCGTTGTTCAGTTCCTGACTGGCAGACTGGCAGAGATTCACAGCCAATTAGCTGCAGAGATCTGTCTCGGCTAATAGACTTTATGGGCTCGTGTTCTCCGGGACGGACGTGTGCTGTCGCTGGAGCAGAATGGAATGAAAAGAAAGCATTGAAAAGTTTCAGTAAAGTGCAGAAGGAGAGCGTTGAAGTCATTTGAAGTTAGTAATTGGTGTGAGTTTTTCAGTCCCTAAGTAGTTTCCCATTCCTTGTTCCCTACAAATGTAGTTCCCGACAAATGGCAAAGTACCAGCCAGGGCGCATCGCTTGGGTTCTGACATGGAGTTGACGGTTTATAGCGTGCTACTAGCTTGGTATTACTAGTGATTGGAAATGTATTTCAGAAGTGCACTTCCACTGTGCTGACTACAAAATGGCAAAACTACCAAAATAGTGCCAAATTAGTTATTCTTACGGTTCTCAAGGGGGCGGGGCATGGGTGGGGTCATGCAGGGACCCGCCACATGTCCAAGCACAGCCAGGGATTATTTTTTCTTACATTTCTTTGTTACAAGCTTCTAGTAAGTTAAAGTGACAAATGGCAAGAAGGTGTGTTAGCATGCTAGCAACATCTGCGCTGCCTCGACTAGTTTGTTTTCTTCAAGCATATTGACAAGCCAATGAAGAGACGTTAATTACTATCATTACATTGCTATTCTCTTTCCCTAGCGATTAAGAAAGCAGCCGATACCTAGTCAAGACAGCATCAGTATGCTAGCTCAAATGACTGTTTTATGTAACAGTTGAAAGATAATCTGATGACGCCACTCAGGAGCCTTAAATTTAACACAGGCAGTAAATAGTGTGTGTTTTTTGTCTGGCTAAATGACATTTCATGAGTGATTTGAGCTTCAGTGTTGATGATGAGTAGTAATTATAATGGAGGGGGGAAAAAAAGCCCCATTAGCGGCATTGTTTTTAAGTCAAGTGGACTCTTCAGTGTCATTGGTTCTGGTTGTAATCAATTTAAAGCATTTGCATGCAAAGTGCATGTAAAGTGATATGATAGTGTGGGAAGTATACAGAAATGTGGCTGGAATTAATGTTATCAGATATATTCATGGTGGGGCGGACGGTGGCTTAGCGGTTAGCATGTTCGCCTCACACCACCGGGGTTCGGGGTTTGAGTCCCGCCAGGGCCATGTGTGTGTGGAGTTTGCATGTTCTCCCCGTATGTCGGGGGTTTCCTCCAGGTACTCCGGTTTCCTCCCCCAGTCCAAAGACCTGCATGGTAGGCTGATGGGCGTGTCTAAAGTGTCTGTAGTGTGTCTATGTGATTGTGCCCTGCGATGGACTGGCACTCTGTCCAGGGTGTACCCTGCCTTGTTCCCGATGCCTCCTGGGATAGACTCCAGGTTCCCCGTGACCCTGATAGAGGAGGAAGTGGTAGAAGATGGATGTATTTATGCATGGGAAAAATGTTTTTATTTTATTTATTAATTTATTTATATGACGATTTCTTCATTTTTTTTTTTATCCCCCAGCTTTCCCCACCCAAATTGCTATTCGATCGTAATTACTTATTTATCTATGACGCTTTTATTCTTTTCTATGTTTTTGCTTTTTTTTTTTTGTTTTACTTTTTTTTTTCCCCGCTTCAGCTTCATTTTAATGCATGAAAGGAACCACGTATACTATAAATTGTTGCTCATGAGATAATCATAAACACATCTATAATAGATTTTTAATGCTAGGTTTTATCTTCATTCCTTATACGCTAATGATACGTATGCCATTAGCGTGTGTAGCTCTGCGTATGGCTCCTCCGGTTAGAGAAAGAACGTCTCCATCTTGGCCACGTAGAGCGGAGAGCTGGACCGAGCTGTGAAAGTGGCGATGGATTCTCGAATAACGTTTCGGAGAACACCATTAGAATTCGCACGGTCGGCCGACGGGCGGGTTAAAACGCTCTAAGTGCTATGTTTGCGTTTGTATCTTGTGTAAACACTCGAATCAAAAGCGCTCTTCATTTGACTTGCAATGAGCTATGATAGTGGCTCTGAGCAAACGCGGGATCAGAAATAGGGTGTTTTGACAATCAGCGAGCGCATATCATTGATCCAGTGTAAACAAAGCGGCAATGAATGCCTAAGTCGGCTCCCCGGGTTGCAGCTTTATTTATCCAAACAGGCACTGCGAGTAAAACTATTGGCATTGTGCACCTATCTCATTATTTTCCACCTCCAGACACTGAGCACTGATTCCTCGACGTTTTCTGAAGCTTTTGTTCGTGTTGCCACATTTTTATGAGCGGCGCTGACGACGCTGCTGAACGAACACGCGATCTCTTCTGAGTTACCTCATCGCTAGCGTTCCACCCTTACTGCTTCACCTTGCAGCTACAATTCAGTGACGTACATTTCTGTCAGTGGTTTAATCCAGACTCTGTCTGGGGCTGTCCTCTTTGTCTGTCTCTCTGTCCGTCTTTGTGTTGCTGAACAAGGCGAAAGCTTGGATTTACGAGGGCTCGCTAATGACACGGAGAGGGACGGAAGCAAGAAGAAATGGTTGGAGTGACATGTATATCTTTCCAGGTCTGAGCGAGACTGCTTCTGTGCTAATACCCTGCGTCCTCGCTTCTATCCCGACCCGGATAACGTGCTGACTCAGGCCCGGGGAAAGAAAGAGAGATGCTAGCCTCTGTGCTACGTTCACAAACTAGCCGGCTGTAATGCAAGTAGCGCTTACAGTAGTTTCAGCGTGTTCTATATATGTATCTATAGTTTTCTCCGTTTTATTTCGTTCCTGTTTTGCTCGCCATCTTCACGCGAATTTGATTCAGCAAGACGGCAGTTGGTTTTTTTTCCCGTTCATTTGCATGCTTGAAATCGGAGCGTCGTGATGAAGTCGTGTAAGTGTAGAGACAAATTTCCTCGCTCATTCTCCCACACACTGCAGTGCAGCTTTCCATTACGGCAGTTGAAATATTAAGACATTTGATTTTGTTGTGGTAGGTGCAGAGGGCTGTGTGTCAAGGAGAGGTGAGGACTCAGACGCAGTGGAATTGGAGGAGAACTACCGAGGAAAGCAAACAGCAGGACTTTTTCTCAGTGTGGGTGTGAGAGAGCGTTCAGAAGTATTACAGCTGGAGACATTTCAACTTTAAGGTTGAAAGGTTATAGCGATGCTTATTAATAACTTGAAATGCAACTCAGTGTGCACCTATCACCAATGTGAAAAACTAATTGCCCCCTTCAACTTCAAATCTGGTTGTGGATTTACTCCTGCGCTTTGGATCATCTTCATAATCCAGTTACACTTGAGTTTCAACTTCTCCTTTAGGATTTTCTGGTAGAAAGCAGAATTCATGTTTCCCTCAATTATTACAAGTTGCCCAGGCCCTGAAGCAGCAGAGCATCCCCACAGCGTCACACTGCCTCCACCATGCTTGACCGTAGGTATGATGTTCTTTCAGTGGAATTCGGTCTTTGGTTTACGCCGGATGTAATGGGACACCTGTCTTCCAAACAGTTCCACTTTCGATTCATCAATCCACAGAACATTCTCCTAAAAGATTTGAGGGTCATCAAGGTGTGTTTTGGCAAAATTCAGACAAGCCTTAACGTTCTTCTGGGCTAGCAGTGGTTTTCACCTCACCACTCTTCCATGGATGCCATTTTTGCCCAGTGTCTTTCTGGTAGTTACAGTTATTGATGCAAGAGAGGCCTGTAAATGTATTGATGTTGTCCTTGGCTTTTTTGTGACTTCCTGGATGAGTCATCGCTGTGCTCTTGGAGGAATTTTGTCAGGTCAGCTACTTCTAGGAAGATTCATTACTGTGGCGAGTTTTTCCATTTGGAGATAACGGCTCTCGCTGTGTTTCTTTGGAGTCCCAGAGCCTTTGAAATATCTTTCTAACCCTTCCCAGACTGATGTATTTCAATCACCTTCACATTTTCACACAGGCACCGTTGGTATCGGATAACGTTTTTTTTTTTTTTTGCTTCAATGTATAATTTTATCATTTAAAAACTCTATTTTGTGTTTACTCAGGTTGCTGATTATGATTATTTCCTTATAATAATTATTGTTTATGATATGCTGTAGCGGAATGGCTCGGAGCGAATCGCTCTCCGGCTGTCTGCATCCATCAGCGTGAATTTGCTAAGAGGCCGCTGCAATAACAGAGTGACTCGAGTGTTTTGATGATCACAGTCATTATGATGAAGAATGATCTTTTGGTGATTACAGCCACGTCTTATATGAGAACATTTCAGCTCTCGACTGCCGCTGAGCGTTTTATTTCTGCTTTGAGGTTTGACGAGTCGACGAGGACGAGTGCGAATAGCGAACGGCCGTACAGCGAGGGCGCGAGCGAGCGAATGAAGAAACAAATGCATAATGAATAAATAAGAATGAATAAATAAGTAAACGAGTGAGCGGATGAAATAAACGAAGCAAAAAGTCATGAATAAGCAACGAATAAATAAATGAGTCAGTGAAAGGAAGGATAAATTAGTGAAGGAGTGAAAGGAAGGAAGGATCAAGGCATGAACGAGAGAAAATGAAATAAGGGAAGAGAAGAAAGGTAAATATGAAAAGATACATGCATGGATGAATGAATGAAGGTGTGAATGAAAGAAACAAAGAAAGAATCACCTTGATGAATGAGTGAATGGCTGACTAAAGGAGTGAACAAATGAACGAAAGAAATGAATTAAAGAAAGAATGAATGAATACATCAAAGAGTAAATGAGTTATAAATAGTAAAAAGGATAAATGAATGAATGAATGAGAGAAATCGATTAATGGTTGAATGAAAACAAATGAATAAGTGAACGAAGGAAAGAGAAGAAAGAAAAAAGAGGAAAGAATGTATGTATGAATGAATGAAAGAAAGAAAGAAAGAGAAAGAAAGAAAGAAAGAAAGAAAGAAAGAAAGAAAGAAAGAAAGAAAGAAAGAATAAACTGGACGAATGAGTGAATGAATGAATGAATGGATAGAGGAGTGAACAAATGAATGAAAGTAATGAATTAAAGAAAGACATGAATGAATGAATGAATGAAGATTACATACATCAAAGAGTAAATGAATTGTAAATAGTAACGAGTAAAAGAATGAATGAATGAATGAATGAATGGATGGATGGATGAGAAAATTGGATTAATCATGGAATGAAAAAATAAGTAAAGGAAAGAAGGAACGATAAGAAATAAAAAACAAAGAAAGAATGCATGAATAAATGAATATATGAATGAATGAATGAATGAATACATAAATCACAGAGTAAATAAGTTATAAATAGTAAAGAGAAAAAGAAAGAATGAATGATTGAGAAAAATAATAAATGAAATATGGAAAGAGAAGAAAGAAAAAGAGGAAAGAATGCGTGCATGGATGGATGAATAGATGAATAAATAAAGGCATGAATGAAAGAAACAAAGAAAGAATAAACTGAACAAATGAATGAAGGAAGGAAGGAAGAAAACAAATGAAAGAATGAATGAATGAATAAATACATAAATCAAAGAGTAAATGAGTTATAAATAGTAAAGAAAGAATGAATGAATGAGAAATGGATTAACGAAAAAATTGAAAAACAAAACGAATAAATGAAAGCAGGAAAGAGAAGAAGCATTAACACAAGTGAATGAATGAAGGGAATGAACAGTTGTGTGAATGAATGAATGAATGAAAGGAATAAAGGGAATGAACAGTTGTGTGAATGAATTAATTAAAGGAATGAAGGGAATGAACAGTTGTGTGAATGAATGAATGAATGAATGAATGAAAGGAATGAACAGTTGTGTGAATGAATGAATGAATGAATGAAAGGAATGAAGGGAATGAACAGTTGTGTGAATGAATGAAAGGAATGAAAGGAATGAACAGTTGTATGAATGAATGAATGAATGAAAGGAATGAAGAGAATGAACAGTTGTGTGAATGAATGAATGAATGAATGAATGAATGAAGAGGAATGAACAGTTGTGTGAGTGAATGAATGAATGAATGAATGAAAGGAATGAAATGAATGAATGAAAGGAATGAACCGTTGTGTGAATGAATGTATGAATGAGTGAATGAATGAATGAATTCATTCATGAATGAATGAATGAATGAACTCATTCACTATGAATGAGTGAATGAATGAATGAATGAATGAAAGGAATGAGCAGTTGTGTGAATGAATGAATGAAAGGAATGAAAGGAATAAACAGTTGTATGAATGAATGAATGAATGAATGAATGAAAGGAATGAGCAGTTGTCTGAATGAATTAATTAATTAATTAATGAAAGGAATGAACAGTTGTGTGAATGAATGAATGAATGAATGAATGAACAGTTGTGTGCATGAATGAATGAATGAATGAATGAATGAAAGGAATGAATGAAAGGAATGAACAGTTGTGTGAGTGAATGAATGAATGAAAGGAATGAAATGAAATGAATGAATGAATGAGCAGTTGTGTGAGTGAATCAATGAATGAAAGGAATGAAATGAATGAATGAAAGGAATGAATGGATGAATGAAAGGAATGAATGGATGAATGAAAGGAATGAAAGGAATGAACAGTTGTGTGAATGAATGAATGAATGAATGAATGAATGAATGAATGAATGAATGAACAGTTGTATGAATGAATGAATGAATGAAAGGAATGAGCAGTTGTGTGAATGAATGTATGAATGAGTGAAAGGGATGAGCAGTTGTGTGAATGAATGAATGAATGAAAGGGATGTAAGGAATAAACAGTTGTATGAATGAATGAATGAATGAATGAATGAACAGTTGTGTGAGTGAATGAATGAAAGGAATGAAATGAATGAATGAAAGGAATGAAATGAATGAATGAAAGGAATGAACAGTTGTGTGAATGAATGAATGAATGAATGAATGAATGAACAGTTGTGTGAATGAATGAATGAATGAATGAATGAATGAACAGTTGTGTGAATGAATGAATAAATGAAAGGAATGAAATGAATGAATGAATGAAAGGAAGGGACAGTTGTGTGAATGAATGAATGAATGAATGAATGAAAGGAATGAGCAGTTGTGTGAATGAATGAATGAAAGGAATGAAAGGAATAAACAGTTGTATGAATGAATGAATGAATGAATGAATGAAAGGAATGAGCAGTTGTCTGAATGAATTAATTAATTAATTAATGAAAGGAATGAACAGTTGTGTGAATGAATGAATGAATGAATGAATGAACAGTTGTGTGCATGAATGAATGAATGAATGAATGAATGAAAGGAATGAAATGAATGAATGAAAGGAATGAACAGTTGTGTGAGTGAATGAATGAATGAAAGGAATGAAATGAATGAATGAATGAAAGGAATGAACAGTTGTGTGAGTGAATAAATGAATGAAAGGAATGAAATGAATGAATGAATGAATGAATAAACAGTTGTGTGAGTGAATGAATGAATGAATGAATGAAAGGAATGAATGAATGAAAGGAATGAACAGTTGTGTGAATGAATGAATGAATGAATGAATGAATGAATGAACAGCTGTGTGAATGAATGAATGAATGAATGAATGAATGAATGAATGAACAGTTGTGTGAGTGAATGAATGAAAGGAATGAACAGTTGTGTGAATGAATGAATGAATGAATGAGCAGTTGTGTGAATGAATGAATGAATGAATGAATGAATGAATGAGCAGTTGTGTGAATGAATGAATGAATGAATGAATGAACAGTTGTGTGAATGAATGAATGAAAGGGATGTAAGGAATAAACAGTTGTATGAATGAATGAATGAATGAAAGGAATGAGCAGTTGTGTGAATGAATGTATGAATGAGTGAAAGGGATGAGCAGTTGTGTGAATGAATGAATGAATGAATGAATAGTTGTGCAAATGAATGAATGAATTAATTAATTAATGACCAGTTGTGTGAGTGAATGAATGAATGAAAGGAATGAAATGAATGAATGAAAGGAATGAATGGATGAATGAAAGGAATGAATGGATGAATGAATGAATGAATGAATGAATGAATGAATGAATGAATGAATGAATGAAAAGTTGAGTGAATAAATGAATGAAAGGAATGACCCGTTGTGTGAATGAATGAATGAATGAATGAATGAATGAATGAACGAACAGTTGTATGAATGAATGAATGCATGAATGAATGAAAGGAATGAGCAGTTGTGTGAATGAATGAATGAATGAATGAAAGGAATGAGCAGTTGTGTGAATGAATGAATGAATGAATGAATGAATGAATGAACAGTTGTGTGAATGAATGAATGAATGAATGAATGAATGAACAGTTGTGTGATTGAATGAATGAAAGGAATGAACAGTTGTGTGAATGAATGAATGAATGAATGAATGAATGAATGAATGAATGAAAGGAATGAACAGTTGTGTGAGTGAATGAATGAATGAAAGGAATGAAATGAAATGAATGAATGAATGAGCAGTTGTGTGAGTGAATCAATGAATGAAAGGAATGAAATGAATGAATGAATGAAAGGAATGAACAGTTGTGTGAGTGAATGAATGAAAGGAATGAAATGAATGAATGAATGAATGAATAAACAGTTGTGTGAGTGAATGAATGAATGAATGAATGAAAGGAATGAATGAATGAATGAATGAATGAATGAATGAACAGTTGTGTGAGTGAATGAATGAAAGGAATGAAATGAATGAATGAAAGGAATGAATGAATGAATGAAAGGAATGAACAGTTGTATGAATGAAAGCACGGCGTATTTGTTAATAACCTGAACAGTATTCACTTCGCTGTGGTGAAAGAGGAATAAAACACTTTGGGACGTGATGGTATTAGAAACATCACATCAGTAGGAATTTACTGGAATTTGTTCCAGAAACTTCTCACACTCGCTTTCTTTTACAGTAATGTCTGACTACGCGTCTGTCATCTTCCACTGATTTGTGAGTTCATTAGTTACATTGATCTTGTAACTGACAGTATAGACATGTGTGTGTGTGTGTGTGTGTGTGTGTGTGTGTGTGTGTACGACTCTCAAACACATGCTTATTATTCATGACAGTGTGTTTGATTTCACTCCGGGCCTCAGATTAAACACAGGACTGGCGAATCAATCAAAAGTCCATGAAGCGTTTGTGGCCTGATGGCGTTAAGCAGACGCGGAGTAAACAGCGGCATCTGTTCCTCATCGGAAACGAGAAAAGAGCGATGGAAATATATTAGAATTATTTTTCAAACAGACGAAGAGTTTCTGACTGCAAGCTTTTCGAGTTCTCGAGTTGTCGCTGTACGAAGGAATGTCATGCTTCTGAAAGCGTAATAATATTACGTTTGGTTTAGGCTACAGCAAGGTTGTGTTCTCGAATCTGATTGGTCGGAAAGTGCGCGCTTCTGTCATAATTTTTTTAAATGTAGAGAAGAAAAAACGAGTCGTTGATGTGGAGATTGTTTGTTTTTGGAGTCGCGGCTGTCGGAGCTTTGTAACATTTTGTCAATGTTCGTTTGATCTAGACTTATACACTTATACACTTATACACGTATACACATATCTCTCTCTCTCTCTCTCTCTCTCTCTCTCTCACTGTCTCTCTTGCGCTCTCTCTCTCACTCACTCTCTCTCGCTCTCTCGCTCTCTCACTCTCTCACTGTCTCTCTCTCTCTCTCTCTCACAGTCTCTCTTGCGCTCTCTCTCTCTCTCTCTCTCTCTCACTGTCTCTCTCTCTCTTTCTCACTCTCACTGTCTCTCTTGCACTCTCTCTCTCACTCTCACTGTCTCTCTCTCTCTTTCTCTCACTCTCTCTCTCACTGTCTCTCTCTCTCTTTCTCACTCTCACTGTCTCTCTTGCACTCTCTCTCTCTCTCACTCTCACTGTCTCTCTCTCTCTTTCTCTCACTCTCTCTCTCACTGTCTCTCACTGTCTCTCTCACTCTCTCTCTCACTGTCTCTCTCTCTCTTTCTCTCTCTCTCTCTCACTCTCTCTCTTTCTCTCACTCTCTCTCTCACTGTCTCTCTCTCTTTCTCTCACTCTCTCTCTCACTGTCTCTCTCTCTCTTTCTCTCTCTCTCTCTCACTGTCTCTCTCTTTCTCTCACTCTCTCTCTCTTTCTCTCCCTCTCTCTCTTTCTCTCACTCTCTCTCTTTTTCTTTCTCTGTCTCTCTCTCTATCACTCTCTCTCTCCCTCTGTCACTCTCTCTCTCTCCCCAGTAAGCCCTTATCTCTCTCTGCCCTCCATCGTCTCTCACAGATGGCAGTGGATCGAGAAGCCGTCACCCCGACGCTCCCTCTCATCCTCTCTGAGCAAGTGCACTCTCAGTGCCACTCCATCCACCGAACCCCACAGCCCCCCTCCCTCCCCGCCCCGCCCTCCTGCCCTCTGCAACATTGCCGAACTTCGCACTACCACTTTCACTTCATCTGCACCCTTCACTTGTTAGCGTAGATTAACTGCGAAGAGTAATACGGGGCTGCTACTGCCCAAGTTTGAAGAATTTTTGCAGCGGGCTGCGACCGGGCAGCGGTCCAATTCCGTTCTCCAGCGCCGTGTGCTCTGCTCCATCGTTAGTCTCCTTCACTCGCTGAAATAGATTAGGGTTAGAGAATTAATAAGCGCTTGTATCTGGCTACAAATTGTGATACCTATATATATATATATATATATATATATATATATATATATAATTTATTTATTTTAGGTGAACTCTCCATGCTCGGTGCGTGTCTCGATGTGTAATTGGAGGCAGTTAAGGGTACAGTGTTGAAAATAATCATGACAATAACAGCCAGGCTCTCGCACACAGGACACACACTTCATTTGCACAAGCTGCAAAATAATTGGAGTTCCCCTGCGAGCTATTGGACTGTTTCACCGTTACACTGTTCATCTGAAGCCCTGTCCCTGAGTCTGTCTTCTGCAAACTCATTCACACGCATTGTGTGTGTGTGTGTGTGTGTGTGTGTGTGTGTGTGTGTGTGTGTGTGTGTGTGTCCATACTGTATATCATATCATGTAAGAGTCGTGCAATAATGGATTTTATATTCAAATTGAAACTATAATCTGTTATTTTCACTACATCCTTACTTCAGGTTGCTTGTTTACACACACACACACACACACACACACACACACACACACACGCACACACACACTCAGAATGAAGTCGAAATAAAAGGAACGAACACTAACCCCGCCCCAATTTAAAGTCTCCTAGCTTTCCGTACGGGTTGAACAAGAACTTAGGAATGTTTACGAAGTACATTTACACCTTTAAACTTTTGGCGAGGTTTAATTGTGACTCGCTAAATTTAGTTAATACTTGTTTTGAATTGAATTCTGACAACTGAAAAAGGATTTGGTTCGTTTTGTTCCACTCTGTTTCCATGTTCCACCCTTGACTGTTTATTGGTGTGTTTGATTTTCATATTAAATGCTTGTAGTTGCTTGTAGTGGCATGTTTCTACCAGAGAGGGCTCCAAATTCCTAAAAGTTACATACTGCTGCTTTAATATCTAAATTCCCATTTTTTTATTATATGCAGAATTTTTATATTATTATTATTATTATTATTATTATTATTATTATTATTATTATTGTTGTTGTTGTTCTTGTTCTTGTTCTTGTTGTTAATAATGATAATAATAATATTAAGCATTTCTAGAAACCCTTAATGAATCATTCCCACTTATTTGTAACTCCTCCCCCCTCCTCTGCTCTCTCTCTCAGGTCCTTTACGTGTGGTGGTCCCCACTGAGTCGGTCTCATCCTACATGGGTGACACGGCGTTGTTGCGCTGCGAGGTGACAGGCGAGCCCATGCCTGTAGTGCGCTGGCAAAAGAACCGCGACGAGCTGCCCTTGACCTTCGACCCCGACAGCAGGGTGGTGGTGTTGCCCTCCGGCTCGCTGCAGGTCAGCAAGGTGCAGCCGCCTGACGCGGCCACCTACCGCTGCTTGGCGGAGAACCCGGGGAGCGCTCGCACAGGCACGGACGCCGACCTGAGAGTATTACCGGGTGAGTACAGACCTTCAAGAGGTCTCCTAACCCCACCCCCTGCCCCTCCCCATCCCCACCCACCCAGTGTGGCACAACCCAGAAGTCATTTGTGATAGCATTGTTCTAACAGGGAGGAATTCCTAAAAGTTACATACTGCCACTGTAATGTGATTTCATTTTCATTGTGATTTCATTTCTACCAGATGTGCATTATTTATATATATATATATATATATATATATATATATTTTTTTTTTTCGTCAAAGAAAACAGGGTGTCCCTTATAGTTTGTAAAACGTTTTTTGTTTTCCCCCATTGTTGATGATTGATTTCCCATCGCTGCCCTCTGAGCAAGCTTGCATGAATCCCAATCCGAAAGCATTTCATCAATCTCCAGCTGCATGAAGATCACATTTCACATCTGACACTCACCTGAAGCACATTTTATCTGTTCGACCACAAAGCAGGTATCAGCCTTCACCGCTGCGCATGATAAGAGTGTCTCCCCTGGTGCTTTCTGACAGTTCCTTAACGTGGGATTCCTCAGCTCTGCGATATTTGATATTTAAAAATTCTCTTCATCCGATTCAGCTCATTGCATATTTATTAAGCTCCTTCCCAAGAAGGAAAAATGTGGTGGGGATTTAGGGGCTTGAGTCCAGAATCCTGGGTTTAAAAACTGATTAATGAGCCTCATCTCAGTGTGGAGTTTACTTTTCCTGCCAGTTCGGAGTCTGTAGAAGTGTGTAGACGTGTGTACGAGTGTGTAGAAGTGTGTAGACGTGTGTACGAGTGTGTAGATGTGTGTAGGAGTGTGTAGACGTGTGTAAGAGTGTGTAGATGTGTGTAGGAGTGTGTAGATGTGTGTACGAGTGTGTAGGAGTGTGTAGACATGTGTAGAAGTGTGTAGAAGTGTGTAGACATGTGTACGAGTGTGTAGGAGTGTGTAGGAGTGTGTAGAAGTGTGTAAGAGTGTGTACGAGAGTGTAGGAGTGCGTAGAAGTGTGTATGAGTGTGTAGATGTGTGTACGAGTGTGTAGGAGTGTGTAGACATGTGTAGGAGTGTGTAGAAGTGTGTAGGAGTGTGTAGACATGTGTACGAGTGTGTAGGAGTGTGTAGAAGTGTGTAAGAGTGTGTACGAGAGTGTAGGAGTGCGTAGAAGTGTGTATGAGTGTGTAGAAGTGTGTACGAGTGTGTAGATGTGTGTACGAGTGTGTAGATGTGTGTACGAGTGTGTAGGAGTGTGTAGATGAGTGCAGACATGTCTACGAGTGTGTACGAGTGTGTAGAAGTGTGTAGGAGTGTGTACGAGTGTGTAGGAGTGTGTACGAGTGTGTAGAAGTGTGTAGGAGTGTGTACGAGTGTGTAGAAGTGTGTAGAAGTGTGTACGAGTGTGTACGAGAGTGTAGGAGTGTGTAGGAGTGTTATGAAGTGTGTATGAGTGTGTAGGAGTGTGTAGAAATGTGTAGGAGTGTGTAGAAGTGTGTACGAGTGTGTACGAGAGTGTAGGAGTGTGTAGGAGTGTTATGAAGTGTGTACGAGAGTGTAGGAGTGTGTAGAAGTGTGCATGAGTGTGTAGAAGTGTGTAGGAGTGTGTAGAAGTGTGTACGAGTGTGTAGAAGTGTGTAGAAGTGTGTAGGAGTGTGTAGGAATGTGTACGAGTGTGTAGAAGTGTGCATGAGTGTGTAGAAGTGTGCATGAGTGTGTAGAAGTGTGCAGGAGTGTGTACGAGTGTGTACGAGTGTGTAGGAGTGTGTAGGAGTGTGTGGTCCCCTGGCTCTGTGGAACTCTCTGACAGCTGGTGTGGATTCCCTCAATTCTCCATGCTGTGTCCAAGAATACATTATGCTGCTCACCTGGCTGCCACGCGCACACACACACACACACACACACACACACACACACACACACACACACACACACATGCGCGCGCGCACACACACACACACACACATACACACACACACACACACACACATACAGTACAAAATGATCAATCAGGGTAGAGTCTCAAAGGCAGAAGTGGAGGTTAATCTGACTCACTTCTATGCCAAAAACAAACATTTAATAGTGTATTAATCCATCCATTTGCTATAATGCGTTTCCTTTTCTTCAGGGTCAGAGAGCATCGGGCACAAGGCAGGGTACACCCTGAACGGGGTGCCAATGCATCACAGGGCACATAGTATATTAACATGATTATGATTCTTCTTAGTATTATTAATAAGAGTAAACAACAACTAAAAAAACAGCAGGATTTTCATTGACACTAAATAAACACTCGTATAATCGATACAGGAATAAATCGGTTCGTACGCAGCTTGATAAACGAGGCCCATTTATTTATTTATCTTTTGGTCAATAAGTACATCACAATTTACTTTTTCAGAGGTATAGTAACAATAATAATGATTATAATGTTAAAAGGCAAAGCAACAATGTGTTGTGAGTCATATACGTAGATCGAGGTTCTTGATATAATCAGCTGCTGCGTCTGTCAGGATCATGAAGTCCTCGGCCGCTCCTTGGTACGCCCGTA
>JAFFST010042364.1:2569-22569 GCA_022414735.1 Noturus placidus | reverse complement strand
CTGCTCTGTTATAATTTGTGTGTGTGAATGTGTGCAGCATAGAGTATTACAACAAGAGAATATCTGCCTTTGCTGTGTGGGAGTGCTAAATGAGTATGCTGATTTGTTGTACAGGGTCGTGAGGCATTTGTGTGTGAGTGGGCATGTTTTTATAGAGCCAAATGTCCCCACAAGTATAGGAGTATAGGAATATCTGACAGTCCCCCCCCCCCCCCCCCCCCGCCCGGATATCAGGTTTAGTATTAATCACTGAAAGGTTAAGGTGTTTGCCGATGTTTTCCTTTGTCCTTGGGTGCAATGCGCTGTAATGAAAGGAGCAACTACTGTAGTGAGAATGAGCCTCAGCATGTGTCTTCCTGCTCGCCACAGAAAGCAGCCCTCTCAGCTCATATAATTATGTTTGCAGTCTTATTGCAGCCAGCTGCAGCTCAGCCCCATAGTTTCCTCTGAAGAGTTTCTAGATTCTTCACAGTGGTTCACGCTCCCTCTTTCGCCTATTGGTGTCTAAATGTAAGCTGGACAAAGAAATCTTTCACTCCTACACCTCTACAACACTGATCACCATTTCAAATCATTTTGACTGTTGAAGTAAACCGAATGTGAAATTGCACTTAAGGCACTTAAGGTGTACCACAGGGTTCAGTACCAGATCCTTGTAATCTTACAATGTTACAAATACTGGGTCTCATTTATTAATCTGGGTGATACACACACCAGATGTATGAGTACATCTTATGAACATATACACAAGAAATGTAGTGTTCATGAAATCCGGTAAATTTGGGAAAATGTTTGTATCCTACTCCTGTTTTTGAGTGTGTGTATATTTATGCATAATCAGATCATATAATTTGCATGGATTACTGCACTGTCGAGATTAAATTCCTCAGTTTTATTACATTTACAGCATTTAGTGGACAACCTTATCCAGAGAGACAGAGAAGCATTTAGGAGCACTTATTCATGCTAGTTCACTAGGTCAGGGACTAAGCAGTCCTGCCAGGATTTAGCGATTTTGCAATCACTTAAATGAATGCAAAATCAAGTAAACTCCACAATATTCGGATTAGCTTGCAATTTTTCACAATTACCGCAGATTTTCCATGGATTTGGACAGGCTACATCACCACCACGCGCATTCAGGCAAAGCCCTCTGTGATTCACGTGTTGAACATGAGTAGTTACAAGGTCTCATTTTCGTGCAATTGCATTTTCGCCAGTTTTCTGGAAAACAAGCACAAAAACTCGGCAAGTCGCATAACCAATTTTGACAAAAGCTGTAACAAAATCAAGCCTTTTTGGCCACAACAATCACAAAAAAAAAACTCTGCGAATTTTAGCCCATTCCTCAGTACAGAACAGCTTCTGGGATGTTGGTGGGTTTTCTCACATGAACTCCCTGCTTCAGGTCCTCCCACAACATTTTTGTTGCATTAAGGTCAGGACTTTGACTTGGACATTCCAAAACATTCACTTTTTTCTTCTTTAACCGTTCTTTAGTAGAACGATTTGTGTTCTTAGGGTCGTTGCCTTGCTGCATGACCCACTTTCTCTTGAGATTCAGATCACAGATAGATGTCCTGACACTTTCCTTTAGAATTTGCCAGTATAACTCATTTGCCAGATGCAGCAAAACAGGCCCATGCCATGATACTACCACCACCAAGTTTCACAGATGGGATAAGGTACTGATAATAAGATACTGGAATGCAGTGTTTTCCTTTCTTCAAACATAACACTGCACGTTGAAACCAAAAATTGTTTTTTGGTCTCAGAATATTGCCTTCTGGCTTGTCCACACATTCATTAGCAAACAGCAGATGGGCAGCAATGTTCATTTTGCAGAGCCATGGCTTTCTCCTCGCAACACTGCTATGCACACCATTGTTGTTCAGTGTTCTCCTCCTCACCTGACATCGGTGCATGACCTCACTAATGCTCTTGTGGCAAATCCCCACAGAGACACCCCAAAATCTAGTGAAAAGGGTGGAGGTTATAATAACAGCGGGGGGGGGGGGGGGGGGGGTTGTTGGTATATCTGGTATGGGATGTTTACATCAAAAATCACATGTGGTCAGGTGTCAACTTTTGGCCATACAGTGTGTCATTAGTGATTGGTTCATGGCTACTAAATATATCAAATAAGTCATCAAAAATATTTTACAGCTGTTTTATTTTGAACATACCTTTATTTACTAATAAGCATTTCAAAATTGTAGAGCTACTGTAGTCTTCATTAAGCAAAATAGCATGGGAAAGTCTTGTAAACGTATTAGCAGGCAGGGTGGTGAAGCAGCATGATGCATGATCTTGGGTTACTGTCTGTGTGCGGTTTCTGTGCATGTTCTCCCTGTGTCTGTGAGGGTTTCCTCAGGGTTCTCGGGTTACCCTGTGGTGGAAATTCATCAACATCCCATAATATGTTGTTTTCCAAAAATGTTCGCTCACACACAAACATTTTTATTCATTTAGCAGACACTTTTATCCAAAGCGACTTACAAATGAGAGCACACTCACACACCAATGGTAGCAGAGCTGCATGCAAGGTGCTAGCTTGCCATCGGGGGCAACTTAGGGTTCAGTGTCTTGCCCAAGGACACTTCGGCATGGGATCACCCGGGCCGGGATTCCAACCACCAACCCCATGATTAGCGGATTAGTGGACAACCCGCTCTACCGACTGAGACACAGCCGCCCCAAACAAACACACACTTCTCAGTGAAGTTATACTTGATAAACACGTGTAGAAATATAATGATAGAAATTTGAACAGATATAGTTCACTTAATTGTAAAATAATATAAATTATAAATACCATACCCCTGGGATAAGCTTCAGACTCCCCTGTGACCCTACAGATGATATGTGGTACAGAACATGGATGGATGGATGGATGGATGGATGGATACCATACCCCTCACCTCCCAAAATATTGCAGTAGGTGGATTGGCTAAACTCAATTGCCACCAGTCATGAATGAAGGTGTCCTGCGATGGACTGGTTTCCCATCCAGGGTGTTCCTGCCTCATGCCCAGTGTTCTTGGCATAGGCTCCAGATCTACCATGACCCTGACCAGGATAAAGTGAATATTACAAATAAAATTGAATTGAATTGAATCAATATTAAAAATATTAGAAGTTGTAGTAACTGAGTGACAGTATTTTTGACTCCATCTTTTTGTTGGATAGATTAATTAAAAGTGGTTATGTTTCATTATTTTTTGTGTTGCACTAAACATGAGCACTTTTAACTAAGGACACAGGCTCTCAACAAAATAAACTTGATTTTTAACTTAAAGCCAAGAATGATTGTGTACTTCTCCGTCCATTCATTTGTAAACATTGTTTCTCAAGCCATATCACCACTTTATTAATCAAACTAGAAATGCATTTTAAAATTTTTATTTCATTCATTTATTTATTGATTGATTGATTGATTGATCGATTTATTTATTTATTTATTTTTTACAAAAGTCTATAAGATTTAGCCCTTCATGGCAGAATGTCTCTAGCACTGTAGCGAGTCTTTGGTTGGTTGTAAATAATTTAAAGTGACAAACCCTTCACCAAGCTTAATCAGAACAGTAAATAAACTCCATGAAAAATTTTTAGTCCTTTGTTTTATGATTGCTTCACTTGACTAAGTCGTTGTCACGGTTCCCCCCTGGTGGCCGGGTGCAGGCACTGCACCTTTGCTCTGCGAGAGCAATGACAGTTCTAAACACGTGGACTTTGTTTTTGTTCTTGTCTGTTTGTACACTCCCAAGTCTGTTTGTACACTCCATGTCCCATCAGCCAATGCTCACCCGAAGTCACATGTTTTCATGCACCTGTTTCACGTTGTGGTTAATGAGCACTAATGTGTGTGTATATATAATCCTTGTTTTCCCCGTAGTCTTTGTCTTTGGTTGTTTAGACTCACATCTCTGTGTCACGGTGTTTATGTATAGTAGCCATATTGTTTGTTTCATTCCATAGTGTTTATGTCTTAGTCTTTGTTTCGTTGTTTTTGTTCTTCGTTTTCAATAAATAATAAGACGCAAGTCTGCGCCTGCTTCCGCCTCAATCCCACATCCGTGACAGTCGTTTGCTAGAAAGCCGTAATATTAATCAGACATTTTATCATATACGATATACGCTACACCCAGTATGTCATCCCTTTTACGTTCAAAGAAAGCCATGTAAAATTATGATTAACATCCATTCACACCTCTGTGCGTCACGCTCATTACCCATACATTATTACACGTGTTCGCCCCCTCCTCCCTTCCCTGTACTCCCACGAGGAGAATTAGTCATTAGTAAATAACACATAATAGTTCTTTATGTAGGTGTGGAGCCGGTACAATAGTACAGAGATCACAGATCTCTGTTTATGTGTGCATTTGTTTATGTGTCTGTAATAATTTTCTGTTAATCTTGTGTTGTTGGTAACTATATGTTGTGTTGCATTGTAAGCTTATTGGTAAAAATAATAAAGAAAAATAACACGGCAGCACTTGCATTAATGAGATTATGTATGAAACCCTGTAGTTGTAGGGATCAGATCTGGATGACTATGCATAGGCAGATATCTTTGTGTCTAGAAGGTTATTTTAGGACCATCTTCTTTCGTCTGCTTTCTTTGCCTTGCAGCAAGCAGCATTCTGTGCTTAAAACGCTCTTATTTCCCTGTAATTTTATTTTTTGCTGCTGGGCGATGTGTATGAAAATATCATTATCACGGCACACCAGTGAGTTAGTTGTACCAAAAATGTATTTTTCATCTTTCTCTTTGTGTCTCATGCCATCTGTATTGTAGAGTCACTTTTCCGTACCTGAACGCTTCCTCTCCCTGCTTCTCTCTGACACTGCTGACAACAGATGGAGAATCAGCCTGTGTCCCACTGGTTCACTTTTAGAGTGGAGCATGCTGGGAAGAGGTCTCTCTCTCTTTTCCACCCCCACATATACTATTCCAGTTTTGTTTTAGCTCCTGCCTTGACTTCAATCACTTCTTCTTTCCTGCTCTCTTCTCCCTCTCTGTCACTTTCATTCTTTCATGTGTCTTTCTCTCCCCGGGTTTCACTCTCCTTCTCTTAGCTCATAAGCAGAAGGTCATGGCAATACTGACTGTGCTAATTATTGACCTGCGGTTGGCTTTTAACTGCTACCGATGACACAGTCTCCTCAGCAGGCCCATCCGGCATGCCAGGCATCTCTCGCTCTCTCTCTCTCTCTCTCTCTCTCTATCTCTCTCTCTCGCTATCTCTCTCGCCCCTCCCTCTCCTCTCAGTCACTGTCTCCTGCCTTATGTTAGAGCTAGTCCTTATATTGGGTCTGTATTTGGATTTTTCTGACAACACACTACAGAAATGTAGTAAATTGAAGGTGTAATGAAAAAAAATGAAATGTTTATGTCAGAAATTTGGCTTCAGGTTATTTAATATGGGCCAAAATAGGCCAAATGCAAAAAAGGATTCTGTAACATTGGATTGAATGATGTTTGGTAACTTACTTTCTACTGATACACTAATGCAGTACACATAAGTTAGGCGTGTAAGAAAAAGTATATTAAAAATGCAGAGTAGCTAATAGTTTTGCACAGTACTGTATATATTCATAATGAAAGGGGCTTTAAAGGTTCAGAGGTCATTGGCATGATTTGTGTCCAGTAGGTTACCAGACTGTCTATTGTATCAGTCAGTGGTGTCTAAAACACCACATCTGCCAGAATCCTCAGCTTGCAATCACACCCACTTCCAAGTACAATCACTCGAGCTCTTCTTCTGCTACACATCTAACCTCATTGAACTCTGTATATTAACTTCTCAGTTAACCTCACTTTGCTTTGTCTTGGTTGTGCTCTCTTGGCCTCATGATGCTTTTTGTTATTCAGGATCACTGTTTTTATGTGTATGATCTTGGATTTTTTCTTTCAGTTTTTGCTTTTTCTGTTTTTGACATTGTCCTGTTGGTTGGATGTGTACTTGGTTTTTTGGACACTTTTGCCTTTGATTTTTTTACTCTAGTGGCAGTGTGATTAGTGTCAGCTTGGCATCTAGCTAAAACGTTTTCATTGTGTTTAAACTTTCCATACTTAATTTAGATTACAGTAACATTTTGGGTGAAAATGTGTAATGTGCGCACGGTGGCTTAGTGGTAAGCACGTTCGCCTCACACGTCCGGGGTTCGAGTCCCATGTGTGTGCGGAGTTTGCATGTTTTCCCCGTGCGTCGGGGGTTTCCTCCGGGTACTCCGGTTTCCTCCCTCAGTCCAAAGACACGCATGGTAGGCTAATTGGCATGTCTAAAGTGTTCGTAGTGTATGCATGGGTGTGTGAGTGTGTTTGTGATTGTGCCCTGTGATGGACTGGCACCCTGTCCAGGGTGTACCCCGCCTTGTGCCCGATGCCCGATAGGCTCCAGGTTCCCCCGTGACCCTGAAAAGGAGTAAGTGGTTGAAGATGGATGGATGGATGGATGGATGGATCATCACAACACGCACTCGGTCAAAGACCTCTTTGATTCACGTCGTCGAACATGAGTACAGCGGGAAGGTCTCATCAAACATCACTGTGAAAGACCGTGAAATTTTCCACAAACAAGCACAAAGCACTCCTTAATTTTGTAAAAAGCAGCAGCAAACTCAAGCATTTTTGGCCACAGCAATCACAAAACACTCCACTACATCCTGTAAGGGCTGACTAATGGGCTTGTGCATTATGCTTATTCTAAGTTAGGGTATAACCTATTGCAATACTTTGTGGGATTTCATGACCAGATTATCTCCACCATGTTTTCAGAGATCTGAACAACACAATACTATCCTATACCCAATACTAAATAGTGCCCCATGTAGTGTACATGGTGAGATTTTAATTATTTAGGGAATAGATTGGGTAAATTACACATTCTAGTCAGTTGAGAGTTCAAAGCATACAGTTATCCCGCATACAGTCTAGCAGCTTGGTTTGAGCTGTTTTAGACATACCTTTGTACAACTGTGTGCGATACAATTTTGTGTTTGCCAGATTTAAGCAAAATTTCCAGCCCAATTACATCTCAAAAACCACACAAAAGACTTGTGTGGGACTTGCGTCACAGTGGTGCACACGTATTTCTGACATACAGGCATTATCCTCTCCACAAACCCACTTTTCCTCCCCCAATCTTTGCAATATATCTTACATTAGGAAATGGTTCTATACATGACACACTGTCTGCACTTACACTTTCCTTCTGTTTGCAGAAATTTCTTAGATTTTATTCCAATTATTTGCTAAAAAAAATGACCCTAATTTGGCGTAAAAAAACCAACAACCCCCAAACAAAACCGTGGCAACTCTGTCATTAATTGTACGGTTCGCTGTTTCTCCTCCACTGTATTTGTTTTTAGAGCAAGTATGGGGCAGTGTGATTCCTCCCCCAAAGGGTCTCTGCAATTAGTGCTTGTTGCTTGTTGGGCGGCTGTGGCTCAGTCGGTAGAGCGGGTTGTCCACTAATCGGGTGATCCCATGCCGAAGTGTCCTTGGGCAAGACACGGGACCCTAAGTTGCCTCCAATGGCAAGTTAGCGCCTTGCATGGCAGCTCTGCTACCGTGAGTGTGTGTGTGAATGGGTAAATGAGACACAGTGTAAAGCGCTTTGGATCCAAGTGCTTTGGATAAAAATGCGCTATATAAGTGCGCCATTTATTTTTACCATTTTGCAGTTCTTATTTTTGACCACTAGGTGCAATAATCACTCTGTGGCGCTAAATGGAGCAGCACTTTTTTTTTTGCCAAAATTATTAACTCAAGTATTAAGTTATAACAAGTAGGTACTTTCATAATTAAATTACACAGAGGTAACAAAAAAAAACTTCTGTGTTATGACCAGAATAACATTTTCAAATGGAAAAGTTTAATAAAGTCATAAAGTGTAACAGTCTTCCTCAGTGTTCTTTGACGGCAGCACGGCAGTGTTTATTACTCATCACTTCCCCTTTTGTCCACACACTTCATTAATCTCTGGAGCTGAGAGCAGTTCATAGTAATAAGAGATGCAGTGCTCTTGAGACTCTCTCGCTCTCGCTCTTCCTTTCTATGTGCACTTAAACTTCATCTGTGACCTGTGTACAATTTTCAACAATTGCTGACAGGTATTTTATACTTGTTCAAAACTCCTCACACAGTTGTGTGGCATAACAGTGTTTGTATGTGCACAAAATGTTTTATAATTGCTATATAATTATATATGCAGTATATAAACTCATGACTCATTCACGTTATTGTGAACTTCTCTATCCCTGCTTATTCATGTAATTATTCAGTCAGCTAATCTTGTATCAGATACAGGTCAAGTGCTTCAGTTAATGTTTACATGAAACATCAGAATGGGGAAAACGTGGTTGTTTCTGGAAGATGAGCTGGTTTGAGTATTTTAGAAACTGCTGATCTCTTGAAATTTTCATACACAACAGTTGTAGAGTTTTACACAGAATGGTGTGAAAAACAAAAAACATCCAGCGAGCAGCTGTTTTGCGGGTGGAAATGCGTTGTTGACGAGAGAGGTCAGACGAGAATAGCCAGACTGGTTTAAGCTGACAAAAATGCTACAGAAACTCAAATAACCTCTCTTTACATCTGGTGAGCAATTTCAGAATGCACAACTTGAAGTGGATGGGCTACAGCTGTGGAAATCCACATCAGGTTCCACTCCTTTCAGCCAAGAACATGAATCTGAGGCTTTCGTGGGCACAGGCACACCGAAACTGAACAGTTGACGAAAAAGACAGGTGACATTTTAAAAATCTGACTAAACTAAAAAGGTAGCATGACAGAATGTAGCCAAGTGCACGAATGCAGAATAAGGGAAACCAATGAGTATATGACAAGTTAAGTGCATCATGTTTCTCCCCTTGACCAAACCGATGCAAGTTGCTAAGCAATATATTGGCGCTGAGATTTGGTGTATGATGACAGAACACAAAGTGCTGTGAAAATCTTTTTTTTTTTGTATTTCATACTAAATAGTTGTACATCTTCAAACGAAATACAACATAAAACAAAGGCAAGCTGAGTGAACAGACAGTACAGTTATTTATTATTGCAGCAAAAACGTTATCCAACAACTATCACCCATGTGAAAAGCTAATTGCCCCATTAAACTTAAAATCTGGTTGTGCCTCCTTTAGCAGCAATAACTGCAACCGAACACTTCCGATAACTTTCAGACTTCTGCTGTAGGACTAGGATTTACTCCTATGCTTTGGATCAATGTCTGGCTACATAATCTAGTTGCACTTGAGTTCCTTTAGGATTTTCTGGTAGAGAGCAGAATCATGTTTCCCTCAATTATTGTTAATGCCTAGGCCATGAAGCAACAAAACATCCCCACATCATCACACTTCCACCACCATGCTTGATCGTAGGTAGTGTATGATGTTCTTCTGTGGAATTCGGTGTTTGGTTTACACCAGATGTAATGGGACTCCTGTCTTCCAAACAGTTCCACTTTCGACTCATCAATCCACAGAACATTCTCCCCAAATGTTTAAAGATCATCAAGGTGTGTTTTGGCAAAATTCAGATGAGCCTTAATGTTCATCTGGGTTAGCAGTGGTTTTCACCTCACCACTCTTCCATGGACGCCATTTTTACCCAGTGTCTTTCTGATAGTGGAGTCATGAACAGTGATCTTTATTGATGCAAGAGAGGCCTGTAGGTCCTTTGATGTTGTCCTTGGCTCTTTTGTGACTTCCTGGATGAGTAGTTGCTGTGGTCTTGGAGGAATTTTGGAAGGTCAGCCACTTCTGGGAAGGTTCACTACTGTGCCAAGTTTTTACATTTGGAGATAATGATAAATCTTTATTGGTCACATATACATTAGAGCACAGTGAAATTCTTTTCTTCACATACCTCGGCATGCTGGGGCAGCCATGATGCGGCACCCCTGGAGCAGAGAGGGTCAAGGGCCTTACTCAAGGGCCCAACAGTAGCCCCAAAACTTCCGATCAGTAACCCAGAGCCTTAACCGCCAAGCCACCACTGCTCCAGTAATGGCTCTCACTGCGGTTCTTTGGAGTCCCAGAAGCTTTGAAATCTGTAACCATTCCCAGACTTATGTATTTCTGTCACCTTCTTCCTCATCATTTCTGGAATTTCTTTCAACTTTGTCATAGTGTGTTACCAGATAAGACCTTTTAACCAACTTAATGCTGTTGAAAAAGTTGTATTTAAGTGTTGATTTGATTGAACAGGGTTTGCAGTAATCAGGCCTGGTTATGTCTTGTTCAGCTGAACCCCATTATCAATGCAGTTTCATAGATTTGGGGAATTAGTAACTATGGGGGCAAATACATTTTCACACAGGTCCAGTTGGTATTGGATAACTTTTTTGCTTCAATAAATATTATCATTTAAAGACTTTATTTTGTTAGGTTATTTAGGCTGCCTCTATTTTATCTTCAATTTTTTAAAATTTCATTTAGTATGATATGTACACTAAAACAGAAGAAATCAGGATGGGGCAAATACTTTTTCACAGCACTGTACTTGTTCTGTACACAGCTGATTTGTCTAATGCAGTAGGCTTCAGGATTCACAAAGAGAAGAGTTACAGCCCAGAGGTGCATTACACCACCGTGAAGCATATACAATACTTCGACAGGTACTTTGTGCTCATTATAGCACTGCATCAGAATGGAACCCAGTTTACCATCAGCTTAAATAATTACATTTGCAGTATTACCCTTGAAATCCTTGATAAATCTTCTGGTTCACAACGGGGGGTCATTATGTTTCCAGGTATGCACACAGACACACCTCCCTGCAACCATTTATCAGCATTCATCTGAAAGCTGGTTGATGCACAGCACTAATGAGAGGAATATCAGACTGTTAGGATTCTGGAGGACTGCATATCATCCCATCAGTGGGCCTGCATGCTACGTTTACCCATAAACTCCCTCTCTGCGTGGCAACACAAATACACAAATCCATTTCAAAACAGAAATAAACCAGTCTTTATCCTACACTGCATAAACTGGATAGGACTTTCTCTCTGTAGGTTCACCTGCATACAGCGAGACACATACAACATGTGAGAGGATGGGAGTGTTTAATTACTGAGACCTGACTTAAATTAGTGTGGCACAAGGGTGTTAATTACCACTGTGTACTTTGCTTTATGTCACTCACTCTTCGCTGAATTGCACTGGATTCTATTTTGCAGACGTTTGACCTCAAGCTACCTCTACAGAGCAGGGAATCTGACTGCAGATCCTCCCGGGTCCTCTCTTGTGGACTCTCATCTTCAGCTCACCTTACATGTTTTCCCCGTTCAAAAGCTTCATTCTGTGATCATTGAACCATTTTGTGTGGGTTTTGGATGTATGTTTTGAATCATATGATTATGCTACGAGTCGTAGCTTCATGTCAGAAGCAGTCATTTAAAATTGACTGGTAATTCATGCAGTCTAGGATCCTCAGAGATCCTGCACTATACTTAACATTGAGGATTTGGATCTTTTGTGTGTAACCATACTTGTTTATCCACCAGAACCACAACGAGTGTTTGATGCAAAAAGCTTTATTTTTTTTGTCTTTGATCATAGAACCCAGATTGATGACATCAGAAGGAATATTTGTGAAGACAGTCCTGCGATGATGACACCTTTCCCCAAACAAGCACAATCCTGGTACAGATTCATGCATTTGGACTATCACCCTTTATATAAGTCTAATCAATATTAAGAATACACCACAAACATAAAGAGATGAATGTCACAGAGTATTGGTCTTGAATCAAATTCCTACACAGCAAGATGAGCTCCGAGTAAAACACTACAGTTTATGCTCACCGATCAGTTCCGTCCAGTGCTCCCAACACTCAGACGTCAGATCTAATGAAAATGGAGGATGAGAGTTGTCTTTTACACATGCCTTCAGTATTGTGTTTTCACACAAAACACTATAGGATGTCGTCATTTTAATTATGCATAATTGTGGCGGTCATAACTGGAGTAGATTGAAGAGGTTAAGATTGAATTCTACACACCACACACCACAATAGTCTATGAAGAGGATCTTTTAAGACCAGCCTAACATCTGGAAACTTATTCTGATTGCCATGAGGGGGTACTTGGCCTTAAGATCAGCCCGATTATCCTCTAGTTTGGCCGTGGCATTAGTGAAGCTTACAGAATTATCTTCGGCGTCTCCACCTGGGGAAGCTTTTATTTTCACTATAGGCTCTCTGCTAACTCGTGGCTCTTCTATTTTTAACACTGTCCCTCCTTTCCCTTCCTCCCACTCACTGCTATTCTGAGTATTTGGTTGGGGAGCACATGTGGACAACTAGATTTACATCACAGCCTGTTTAACAGTGAATTCCAAACACTGTGTTTTATCACTGGTGCCAGAGCATCCTTCTTTTTCTAATCCCATATCTTTATAATAGCTATGATAATAAGAGCTGTGGCATTTCTTTCTTTACATCCTTCTTTCAGCCATTCAGTCCGCAAGTCTTTTCTTCAGCATGCACTTTTTTTAATATCTTGCCCTTTATACTTGTCACCACCCTGAAGCAATCACTTATGATTGACATTTTGGCCTGGACATTTTATCCACGGTTGCCATGTTTCATACCGCCTATAGCCCGTGCAACAAAATGATCTCTATTGAACAAAAGGCTTGGCAAAATCCCAGACATTTCCTCTAATTACACTGAAATCAGGTTCACCACACTCATGTTTATGTCAACTGATTTGACAAAGCTAATCATGCTTTGAGTGTGCTGTGACTTCCCGGTTACTGGAAACATTTTAATTAATTGTATTGTAACTCACAAAAGCAGTTAGAATAGCATGAGTAGGTAGTCTGCCCTGATGTAGTTGACGTCGCATGGGAGACTCTGACTATTCTCAAAAAGCATTAAAGTCTGCCCTGTGGTCAAACTCATTCTGTTTTTATTTATATATTTTCACTGTAACTGAGTGAAACTCGACTTGTCCCTTTATTGGTCCCTTCTACTGCTGGATGAGATTTTAGATCTAATCCACACAGTGCCACTTTGTGAACGCATGAAGTGCAGTATGGGCTCTCCAGGAAGATGATCTATGAACTGTTACCTTGGATCCAAATATGGAATGTTTTATAGCCCAAGGCTGTGTAGTGTGAATGTTTTAATGGAAACCTACAAATAGATGAAGCTGGCTCTGGACTGCAGCATTGCATACTGCTAAAACAAATCCTGTTCTCTTTTACTGTAAACATCAATGACTGTGAATGAGAGCCATTCTTTATATACGCACGGTGGCTTAGTGGTTAGCATGTTCACCTCACACCTCCAGGGTCGGGGGTTCGATTTCCACTGTGGCCCTGTGTGTGCGGAGTTTGCATGTTCTCCCCGTGTTGCCTCCGGGTACTCCGGTCTCCTACCCCAGTCCAAAGACATGCATGGTAGGCTGATTGGCATGTCTAAAGTGTTCGTAGTGTATGAATGGGTGTGTGATTGTGCCCTGCCCAGGGTGTACCCTGCCCCGTGCCAAATGCACCTGGGATAGGCCTCAGGTTCCCTGTGACCCTGAAAAGGATAAGTAGTATAGTGGATGGATGGATAATTAAGAAAATAATAGGGATTTGTTTAAAAAATGACCTTAAACAGCACAATGACCTTAAACAGGTCAAATAAATAAGGTTGAAATCTAGCGAAGAATATTTCTATCCTCTATACACAATGATACTGGCTAAAAAGTAACATTATTCTTCACACAATACGCTACATATTGTAAGCGTGAATGGAATGTACAACGTGTCGTAGAACAGTGAAATTTTGAATCATCTAAGCATGACTTTGACTGTTAAAGGAGAGCAAACCTGATTTTCAGCATTAAAACAGTCCGGCACTCTGGTGCTTTTATTGTACTAAATGATGTTTTGAATGATGCTAAAGCAAAAGACAAGAGCAGTCACATTGATTATTACTCTGGCTTTTAGACTTATGGCTTAAGCTGTTCCAGTTTTTCTGGCTCATTTGACTGTTTGATGCAGAGGGTGAATAGGAAGTTGCATCATTCGCATGATTCAGAATAAATGTAAAAATAAATACTTCATTTTTTAAATAAGTGCTCATTTGTATCCTTTGCATGATAAGTGATCGGTGATTTGCACAAACAAGATATTTTTCCTTCTGGAACTCACTCTCAGTGTGCACATTATGTAAGCCACATGTTTTTTCCAAAGCTGGGGATGCACACATTAAACAGTAAACACAAAATAAGGCAGTTGCAAGGTTTTTCCTCCCTTGTGGTGGAGAGTCTAATGAAATCTGCATGAAACCAAACAAATATGAAAAGAAGCACATACACAATACAATCTGACATGGTATGATTTTTTTAATAGCGCAGATTGCCAGCTGAGGTTTTCCTTGTGGGAGCGTGTTCATGCAAGGGGGCGTGTTTTTATATATTACTGGGGACCAAATGTTGACGTTTGGCTGGTCCCCATGACTATCATTATTAAAAATGAACATTGATTATGTAACTGATTATAGTAACTTGACCAGAGTGTAATAATCTGTATTATTTGACCATCATAGCATGTCCATTATCCGTAAGAAAGGCCTTCCTTCACTTTAAGTCGATAGAGAGAGAGTGTTAACATGTGTCCATGACTTTATTACATTTTCCACTTTGGCCTATTGAGAGTATAAAAATGTTTATGTCCTTTTTTCACTCTGCGAGCCGAAGTGTGGTGTGAATAATGCTGTTGCTGTGGAAACAGAAGATTTCCCTCTTGCAGTATGTAGGGTTCGAAGCTGCCCCTCCCCTTCTGAACACCCACAGACACTTATCTGTGTGTGTGTGCGCGTGCGTGTGTGTGTGCACAGGAGTTATAGAGAGATATCATCCTCCTCACCTCTCAGAGCTCTGAGATAGATTACTCATTCATGTCTTTCAAAAGTCGCTTGCGTAATGACAGCATCAAATGCTTTCTAGTTGATATTCATTACCAAGATAAACCATAATCAGATTAATATGAATTTATGTTTCATTCTTTCATTTCCATCATCATGGTGATGATAATCCTTATATTTGGCGGCAGTGATTAGATTACGTTCGCTGATTGAGTCCTGTGTGCCGGTTTTGGTTGGAAAGCCTGAATAACCCGAGCTGTAGTGGATCAAGAGTGGGTGCAGAGATGACGCTACACATCAAAGGTGCTAAGTGGTGCTAATAGAAGTATGCAGCAGGTATCCAGCAAGTAGCATCACAGCTGTGTGGTTTTAATGGTGTGTGTGTGTGTGTGTGTGTGTGTGTGTGTGTATATACTACTATATACTATATACTAATATACTACTCTATTTGACAGTAGTTTGTTTGAGAAATCAGAAGTTCCTGCTGAAGGTCATCGTCACTCATCCGATTGATCTAGTGTGTGTGTGTGTGTGTGTGTGTGTTTATGTGTGTGTGTGTGTGTGTGTGTGTGTGTGCATGAGCACATGTGCACCTCCCCCCACTCACACAAACATAAAGATAGATAATCTGAGTCACCAAGCTGGATCAGTTCTAATTATGCATTTACCCCACAAACTAAGGTTTTTACAACTGACATAAAGGTATTCCTACACAAACACACACACACACACACACACACACACACACACACACTTACTCACATAGAACCTTTGACCTTTCTTTGTGGTTATGAAGATGCACACTGTGTCATGTGGCAGCTACAGTTCTAGTTTCAGTCTTTTTCTCTGTGTTTTTGAAAAAAATACATGACTCACACACGCACACTCACACACACACACACACAAATATATAAATATATTTCTATTTATTATATAAATCTATATATTTTTTTAAAATAGCAAACTTTCTTCCTGAATTTTCAGCACAGTGTAATCTGTAGTAAATTCTATTCAGGAAGTTTTTGACATTTGCATGTTGCACTCAATGTTGCATGTTGCACTCGATTGTTCTTCAAACTAGTACGGTCTGTGATGTTTTCTGATTCCAGGAGAGCTCTTGTCTACCAGGTGTAGGAAAATGACAGATTAATATTCCACAAACTGGTTCCCGGGATAAAATCCAAGTGTCTCTATCGACGCGCTTGAAATTCAGTCTGGTTTAGAGTATTAAAGTTAATCCGGTGTAAATAACTATCTAGCCAGGCTCGCCGGGAATATTTGATTTTGTGTATTATTTTTTGCAAATGAATAAAATACATTTTTATTGAGTGTCCGTAGTCTATGAATATGTGTGTGAGTGTGTATGTGATTGGACTGGCACCCTGTCCAGGGTGTACCCCGCCTTGTGCCTGATGCTTCCTGGGATAAGCTCCAGGTTCCTGAAAAGGAGTAAGCGGTAGAAGATGGATGGATGGATGATTTACCGGTCAACTGTATTTTAACTAGATAATTTTTTTTAAACGAAGGGAAAATTCATTATCTCCTTTGGTCCTGATCAGAGTTGTGGTTGAACTGGAGCCAATCCCAGGAACACTGAGCATGAGGCAAGAACACTGGGCAGGAGGTAGGAATACAACCCCGGATGGGACACCAGTCCATTGCAGAAGCCCATGCACACACACACACACACACACACACACACACACACACTCATTCACACCTAAGGTTTATCTAACAATCCACATCAGCATGTTTTTGGGAGGATGGAGGAAACGGAGACCCTAGAGGAAACCCATGCCGAATGGAGAGATGCCTGTTGACAGAGTGTGCTAGGTGTTGTGATTTGAGCGCACACAAAGCTATTCGCGAGTTCACAGAAGAGACACACTGACTGTTTCCTATCTCTCACTCACTGGTTACATCTGCTCGCAATTCACTTTGGGGTTGGGAATAAGACACATGTTCCCACAGCTATGATGTGTCACTCTCAAACAATCTCTTTCTTTTTCATTCAAAGTATTTCTGACACAAAATTGTTTTTACAGTTATCATGTCCTCATTTGAAGACAAATAAGCGAAACCTCGATCATTAGAGAAAATGTCTTTTCAGCAGTGTAGTATCTTCTACAGGTGACGTTTTACAGGGCTACCTGCTGTTTCAGCAGCGTGTCGGTGGAAAATCAGACATTTGTCATGTATCCTTGCCTGATCCCTGAGCCAGCAGGTCTATTGGTACTGTAGTATCAGTGCTGGACTGACTACAAATATGGCTACTGACGTTTGGGTGTTATTTGCATGGTATGTTTCGTGGGCATTAGTTTGCTTGTTTATAATTCTCAGGTTGCCAGTGTGTGGATTATGACTGTGGACTCGTACATTTACATTCATTCATTTAGCAGACGCTTTTATCCAAAACCACTTACAAATGAGGACTTGCACCCATTCAACTTATATGGTACAATCCTGATGATTGAAAAAGTATAACTGAAGAGACCTTCACTTACATCACCTCAAGCTCCCATGTGTAACACCTACTGGACAAATCATATCTGCTGTGTGCGATATGAATTATTGTGCAATACAAAATGAAAACATCTGATAGTAACCCAGTTCACAAATGAGAATAAACATAAACACAGTACTTAATTCAGACATAAATCTCAAAGTACCTTTGAGTGTCTTTACTGAATTCTCCAGTAGCCAAATGTAAAGCTTTTGGCAGGGAGCAGACTCTTGTGTGTGTTTGATTTGATGGTGTCTCTTGGCTTCTTAAACTGTTGAATATTTAAGATTTGATGAGATATTAGTTTGTCTCTCACTCTCTCTCTCTTTTGAGTCTCCTTATTACACATTTCTCTCATGCATTGAGGTGATTGGTTGCCGGGGGAACTGCGCTAACGCAGTGGGCGAGAGACAGCACAGAGAACGGAGAAATATTAGTGGGAGGAGAGAGAGACAGAGAGAGAGAGAGAGCACTGAGTGAAGCAGAGATGAGAGGGGGTAAATGAAGGGGGGAAGAAGTGGGTGTCTTCTCTCTCTCTTTTATTTATTTATTTATATATTTATTTATTTATTTTTAAAAATAAGTGACTAAGCAATTATTTTTAGAATGGGAGTGATTAGATTTGTTCATCTGGTGTCATCCAAATTTTACTCTGACCACTTGTTTACTTTTCATACTTCTTATATAACTTAACATCTTCTGGGTCTGCAACATTAGCCTTTTATTGCAGTGCAACTTTTTCCTTTTTTTTGTTTTTTGGGACTATTTTTTGCCATCAGCCCAAGCAGGTGAAGTCACCAGCTGTCTCCTTTAAAATACATGAGAGCACATCTTTCCAAATAACCAGCCATGTGTCAGAACCAAGCTATGTGCTAGACTCTGCCATGTGCCCTTTTTGAAGCCTGTTGGCTGGCATGTTTCTTAGAAACAAGGAGGATAAGGACCTTATTAGCTATGTCCATCCAGCAATAATGTGGGCAATGTTTCTCTGGACTTCTGGCCACATGGATTCAACGGATATTTCAACTCTAAACACTACCATGTGTCATGTCTGTCCTGTTTTTATTTAGGCCTATTCCCTAATCAGCCATAGCTTCCGTGGTCTAAAAAGAATTGTCAATTTGTGTTATATATCAAGTAGTATATAATACATTGACAAATCTCTTGCAAACAAATTATTTAAAGTGAAGATCCTTTTAAATATATAAATAGCATTAAGCATTTAGCATTGAGAAAGATTTGTCAAAATATGTCAAGATGAGATCTCTATCAGTTAAGTAGGTGGAGCTGAATACGTTTTGAATAATTTATTTAACTCTTTGAGCCCACCCCCTTTTTTTCCACCCATGAAGACACAAGAGGCTGTTTATGGCATCACTTTCAAGCGCATTATATAAACACGTGAAATATAAACACGTGAAATCCATCTCATAACCATTTATGAGAATGCAGTCGCTGTTCTTTTTTGTTCTTAAAAAGCTCTTATGAGCGCTAAGCTGCGGTATTAGAAGGTTAGCAGGAGGTGGAGTGAAGGGGTGTGAGGGAGTGTCTATAAAATAATAGGATGGCCACGTAAAACACAATTCTGGACCTTTTTATATATATATATATATATATATATATATATATATATATATTCTCATTGTCTTTTTTATTTATCATGTTGTCTTCGTCAGTGTTGAATTTATTTATTTATTTAGCAGTGTGTGTTGGAATACGGAAACACCTCTATCAACACAGAGCATGGTCATTGTTGGTCACTTACAGAGTAAAAGTAATTGAGTGTGAGTTGCATTGAGTGCATAACGATGGTCTTGAACATTGAAGATAAATGAGCTGAGAGGCTGCTATAATTTAAAAGGAAAAGCTGTTTCTTGACTGAATAACTTATTAACATAACCTGGTTACTGAATTTAGACCTCACAGTTTTCTTTACACAAGCCACTGACCATGAGAGCAACCCTAAAGAATTCTCAGCTATTGCATCCAGAAATAAATTGACAATCTGAGAGTGTCGTACCTGCAAACTGCACACTTCATTACATCAGGTGATAGACTCTGACCCTTTGTGGAAATTTTGTATAGTACACTTTAATCTGAGCTATGACTGGATAATAATTGATGGAGGAAATAAGTGATGTTGTATCAGCTGTGTGCTGGTGTCATTGTGTGTGTGTGTGTGTGTGTGTGTGTGTGTGTGTGTTCAGACACAGAAGTTTGCAGCTGTGCTTTAATAGCACACCCTTTCAGGCATCTGCTTCTCTTTAATGTGAAATATTTTGTGTCTGTCTGTCGAATTCTTGCTTTCAAAACACCATCATTCTATTGCTTTTTTACTTTATGTGCTGCACTGCTTCTGTTTTTTTTCTTTTTTCTTTTCTGACCATCCATCTCTGCCTGTGCTTACTTTCTTTTTTTCTACCTACAGAATCTCCCACACACTGGCACAGCTCTCCACACCATCTATCACTCTGCCATTCAGCGCAAATCACTCTCTCTCACACACACGCACATACACACTCACACACACACACACACACACACACATATATATATACACGTACACACACATACACACACACACACACACACACACACACATATATATATCTCTCTCT
>JAFFST010042358.1:0-12905 GCA_022414735.1 Noturus placidus | reverse complement strand
GCCGGGATTCCAACCACCAACCCTACGATTAGTGGATTAGTGGACAACCCGCTCTACCGACTGAGACACAGCCGCCCTAATATATGTGTGTGTATATATGTGTGTGTGTGTGTGTATATATATATATGTGTGTGTGTGTGTGTGTATATATGTGTGTGTGTGTATATATGTGTGTGTGTATATATGTGTGTGTGTGTGTGTGTGTGTATATATGTGTGTGTGTGTGTGTGTGTGTATATATGTGTGTGTGTGTGTGTGTGTGGTAGTAAATGGGATTTGTGTGACTGTAGATAGCGAGCTGTTGGAAGAAGAAAGGAAGGAAAGTGCAGTTTGAGAGGTTTAATTGAATCCGTGTGATGATGATGAGCTTCTGGAGAATTGCCCTTTAGGGGTGTAACGCTACACTCTGATCACGATTAGATTGGACTCCCGGTACAGACTCCACCGCTGTGATTGGATTTGATGCTCAGGCAGTTACATTCGAGCTTAGAATGAAGAGAAATTCTGACGTACTAGACGACGCAAAACCGAGCGCATTTTAACCCGAAGGTTAGACGTTATAATGAGAGTGTCCTACAGTTTCATCTTAATAAATAAATTAATAAATTAATACATTCACAAAGTCTCCCAAAACGCTGACTGAAATAACAAAACGTGGCGTCCTCTGTACGCGGCGTCCTCTGTACGCGGCGGTCCTCTGTACGCGGTGTCCTCTGTACACGGTGTCCTCTGTACGCGGTGTCCCTCTGTACTCGGTGTCCTCTGTACGCGGCGGTCCTCTGTACGCTGTGTCCCTCTGTACTCGGTGTCCTCTGTACGCGGCGGTCCTCTGTACGCGGTGTCCCTCTGTACTCGGTGTCCTCTGTACGCGGCGGTCCTCTGTACTCGGTGTCCCTCTGTACTCGGTGTCCCTCTGTACTCGGTGTCCCTCTGTACGCGGTGTCCTCTGTACGCGGTGTCCTCTGTACGCGGTGTCCTGTGTACGCGGTGTCCCTCTGTACTCGGTGTCCTCTGTACGCGGTGTCCTCTGTACGCAGTGTCCTCTGTACGCAGTGTCCTCTGTACGCGGCGTCCTGTGTACACGGCGTCCTCTGTACGCGGTGTCCTGTGCACGCGGTGTCCTGTGTACGCGGCGCTACCGGTGAGCTCTTTTTGATCTGTTCTAGCGTGCTCGCGTAACGTGTAACGCATGCTGGTCTTTGTTATCCGGAGCTATTGGGAAACAAGAACACGCCCAGCGGCGTTGCACACGTCGTCTCTGTTCCTAAAGTCCGATTCATTCTAAAGTCAACTTAGAGATGAGAAATGAAGCTGTTTTGCATGAACTCCGCCCACTATGTAGAAATGCCTCATTAGGACAAAAAAAAATAAAATAAATGTATTGAGAGGGGGCGGGATTTGTGTGGATATATTCCCGTTATTAATAAGCTTTATCATTATTATTATTAGCTGTTTATGTGTCGTTCCTCTCCACCGCGTGTTTAAGCCGGTCCGATCCGGTCTCTACAGCTGTAATAAATCTGTCGCTCTTTATTTCCCCGTTTTCATGTGTTTATCTGCGTCCGCCCCCCCGTCCCTCGTTCATCCCCTTTCTGTCTGTCCTAATTCAGAGCTCACTTAGTCCGAGTAAAAAATGCTCCCTCGCTCCCTCCCTCTGTCCGATCTTCTCCTTTACTCTCTTTCCAGCACGATCCGTCCTGCACCTAATCGAGGAAAAAAACTATAGAACATGTAGAACATTCTCCGGATCTTGTAGTGTTCAGGAACATGTAGAACATTCTGGAAAAGCCCGTGTAGCGAGCATTCAGGAACATGTAGAACATTCTGGAAAGTTCTGGAAAGCCATTTCTTTAACACGTAGAATTATTTCCATTTAAAAAAAAAAAGAGGAACATGGAGAACTTTCTTCAGCTCGTTCATTATTCCATTCCGGTGCCAAGTGTACGGTGCTGTGAAAAAGTATTTGCCCCATCCTGATTTCTTCTGTTTATGTTTCCATCTCGTACTAAATAGTTTCAGGCGTGAAAACAGGATCCAAGATAAAAACAAAGGCGACCCGAGTAAACACTCATCACCCGTGTGAAAAACTAATGGCCCCCTTAAACTTAAAATCTGGTCTGCAACCAAACGCTTCCGAGTTTCAGCTTATGGGCCGAAGAGCGGACGCTCTCCTTCAGGATGTTCTGCACCGTATACAGCGTTCTTCACCGCGGAACATTCTGCAGTGTATTAACGCCTCGCCTAGAACGTGCGGAGAACCTATAGAACCCACTGATCTGAAAGTGTTTTCCTCCTGAAGAAACGCTGACAAAGGTCACCGCTGTAGCAAACAAACTCGAGTGTCCAGTATCTCCACACACACACACACACACACACACACACACACACAAAAACACACACAATTATTTTCTTGTTTTGCATCATTATACACCCACACATCTTCTGCAGACTCGCTCTGCCTGTCTCTCTCTCTCTCTGTCTGTCTCTCTCTCTGTCTGTCTCTCTCTCTGTCTGTCTCCCGTTACTTCGTCCACCATCATCTGCAATGCAGCAGAGTAGAACGGATATTGGAGAAAACAACAGGATCGAAATGAGAAACGCCAATCATGATCTAACACGTTATTAACACAACATCAAAGATGAAGCGCAAAACAATCAATAACACAATCAGCTGAAACTTTATTTCTTTTTTATTTTATTATTTTGTAAAAGACAAAATGACATGAAATTATAGATTGAAATGGACCGACGGAGCAAGTGATGCAGGACGCGATCAATTAGATGCGTTTCCTGAAGGACTAGAGCTCTGCCTTCATGCGGCTGAGCGGACCGGAGGGATTCTTTCTTTCTTTCTTTCTTTCTTTCTTTTAAGATTAAAGCTTGAAAGAAATATACTTTTTAAAAATACGTGGTTAAAAAACCTTGCGAGTGCTTATGAGAAGGACGCGGGCACGTAATCCAGCACGCTGTAGAATGTTCTGGGACGTATCAGAGATGGCGGATGAGGAGAACATTCTGGGCTGTTTAGACCATTGCGATATCACACTCTGGAACGTGGACCGTGTCGATCGTTCCGGAACGCATGGACCGCTCGGAAGCATTCGTCGTGTTGTGGAAATTGACATGTTCTGGACATTTGGAACAACTGATACGTTCTGGGATGCGTAGAACATTGTGGACCGTACGAGCCATTCCGAAGTCATGCAGTAAGGTAATGAAGGTGTAGACCGTTCTGGACCGCGCAGTACGTTCGGGGAAAATACAGCGTCCGGAACAAACGGTATCATTTGGAACGATCCGGAACGTGTAGGCCAGTCTGGAATGTGTAGAACGTCCTGTAGACATGAGTACTCTGGAATGCAGAGATCAATCCGGAATGTGTAGTATACTGTGGGACGTCCCGGAATGTGTCTTTCGGAACATTCTGGAATGTATATATTTCCTCGGCGTGTGTACGTCATGTGATGCAATGTGGAACGTACAGACCATCCCAGAACATTTAGAACCACCTGGGAAGTGTGGAATGTTATTCTAAAGCACTACGTCTTGATGTTTGATGTCTGCATTACCAAGACTCGAGGGTCCCGGCGCGTTCATTAGAACCTTCAGAATGATCTGGAACTTTCTGGACTCTATTAAGAATGATAATGGTCTTGGATATATTAGCAAACCGGATCCAGCCTACGCCTCGTCACGCAGCCGACGTTAGCGTATAGCGTGCGGCGAGGCGTACCATCAGTGACACCGGCCATCAGTCTGAGGGCGGAGTGATAAACGGAAAATCCGGAGGCTGAGCGTGGGAACTGGAGCATGCTGGTAAAACATCGCCGTAATCAGGACCGGACAGGAAGCCGCCTCAGCCGTCAGCTTCCTGCTGGAAACTTTTAGAAGGAAAATAGATTGAAATTGAAGCTCTTTCACTTTGTTCAGTACAGAGTTGGGGGCAGTAAGGATGTGTCGCAGGTGTTCTTCAGCCGGAACCTTTTCAGTCATAAAGATGAAGATTTGAGTGTGTTACAGGATCAGCTCGAGAACAGAACCGGACCCAGGACTGAGCCGTGTGGAACACCTTCGTGGAGCATTCTCCATCCACACAAACCGGCTTCCTTTATAATGGAATTACAAAATAATCAACAAAATAACCACGGATACAATAAAACACTTCTAAAGTAATTACAGTTTTCCCTAAAAAATAATATAGTTTATGTTCCAGAATAGAATATAAAATAATCAGCAAATAAATATTTAGCGAAAATACGACTGTAGTATTCTATTTAATTAGCAATAAAGTAGGATTTCCACAGCAGGATCTCTGAAGTCATTAGCGTCGTTAGCATCGTTAGCATGAAGTTTTAGTGCAAAGCGAGTTACACAATATCATCAGATTAAGTATTTTCAGATGAATAAATCTTTAATCATATATAATTGTTTTTTAAGGAGTGAAATGTCTGTAATTATCCGTGTTTGGTGTGTGACGTAGCTAACCAGTACAAGAAGCTAATAGCGAGCAGACCAGTTTAGCGTGGCTATGAATCTAAAAACGTAGCCGTGACATCACTCGATGAATCGCGTTCTTGTCCATGTCCAGGTCTGAGACGGAGTTGTTTGTTAGATGCCGTGGACGTCGCGGCGATGGAAAATGGCGGTTATAAGCTTCCCAGAGGCGGGTCTCGGATGCTAAGCACGTCCTGGCTGATAAACTGCATTTGGACTGAAGGGTAGAGGCTGAATATTTTATTCCTGGATAAAGTTTTGGCTTTCAGCAGCGATTTCACGTCGACCTGGACTCCAGAAAGCTTGTTTAAAATGCTCGAGTAACGTCCGAGCAAACTGAAATCATCCGATGCTAATTCAGGACGTGGAATCTCGGCGGTGTAGCGAATATCGCTAAGCGCAAAATCAATCACGAGCAGCTCGTTAATATTCTGTACATCTTCAGGCTTAACTAAACACCACACACACACACACACACACAGAGGTCACGCTTAGTGATGCTGCTGGTTCTGAAATCTCCTGCTGCTTCATTAAGGACACACACACACTTATACACACATTAATACACACACACACACACACACACACAGAGTGTAAATCTTTAACAATGATGGACTAAAGCCTTAAATTTCAAACTGTATTAGCTGAGGATGACAGGTATAAGCTGACGTGTGTGTGTGTGTGTGTGTGTGTGTGTGTGTGAACTCTCCAGGAAGTTCTACCTTGCCAAACATCTGCTACAGAAAGAAAAGCCAGATTTAAATCTGGGCCAAGGAACCTCACACACACACACACACACACACACACACACACACTGATGGTGTGTGTGTGTAGTGTTGATGTTTAGTTAAAGCAGATTATGTAGAGAATGTTAATCGGCTACTCACGAGTCTTATGAGGAATACTCGCTTCTGATTGGTTGGCAGATGTGCGTTTTGTTTTTTGTTCTACTTCTAGATGAGTTTTTTGAAAAGTTAGTGGACGTTAACGTGGACACTAGTAGGCTAGACTCTGCTCCATCACACCACGCCGTCACTCAGTATTTTACTGTAACACACACACACACACACAGAATGCCTCGAAACGCTTTAACTGACCAATCAGAATCGAGCCGTAGGAGGTGGGGCCTCCATGACAATACAAATGTAGCATGACTGACAGATGGAGAGCGAGAGAGAGAGATGGAGAGATAAACAGAGAGTCATAAAATAACAACACTGCAGGGTTAAACATCACACACACACACACACACACACTGCTGTTGGCAGTAATAAGACGTCCTGCTGAGGCCATGATGAATTTCGTCTCTCTGAAGTCAACCAGTGTATTAGAGGGCTCTCACTGTGTGTGTGTGTGTGTGTGTGTGTGTGTGTGTGTGTGTGTGTGTTGCTTCTCTGAGCTTCTTATTTTGGTCAAATTTTCAAATCCCATAATTCTGTTTGTTTTCTGAGGAGTGATTTACTGAGCTGAAGAGTCATTTATTGAGGAGTCATTTACAGAGAAGTTGTTTTCTGAGCTGAAAAATCATTTGCTAAGGAGTGAGTTACTGAAGAGTTGTTTACTGAGGAGTCATTCACTGGTGAGTCGTTTAGTTAGTTGAGGAGTCATTTTCTGAGGAGTCATTTACTGGTGAGTCGGTTATTGAATTGAGGGGTGGTTTACTGAGGAGTCATTCACTGGTGAGTCGGTTATTGAGCTAGGCAGTCATTTGCTGAGGAGTCATTCACAGGTGAGTCGGTTATTGAGCTAGGGAGTCATTTGCTGAGGAGTCATTCACTGGTGAGTCGTTTAGTTAGTTGAGGAGTCATTTTCTGAGGAGTCATTTACTGGTGAGTTGGTTATTGAGCTAGGGAGTCATTTGCTGAGGAGTCATTCACTGGTGAGTCGTTTAGTGAATTGAGGGGTGGTTTACAGAGGAGTCATTCACTGGTGAGTCGGTTATTGAGCTAGGGAGTCATTTGCTGAGGAGTCATTCACAGGTGAGTCGGTTATTGAGCTAGGGAGTCATTTGCTGAGGAGTCATTCACTGGTGAGTCGTTTAGTTAGTTGAGGAGTCATTTTCTGAGGAGTCATTCACTGGTGAGTCGTTTAGTGAATTGAGGGGTGGTTTACTGAGGAGTCATTCACTGGTGAGTCGGTTATTGATCTAGGGAGTCATTTGCAGAGGAGTCATTCACTGATGAGTCGTTTATTGAGCTCGGGAGTCATTTTCTGATGAGTCATTCACTGGTGAGTCGGTTATTGATCTAGGGAGTCATTTGCAGAGGAGTCATTCACTGGTGAGTCGTTTATTGAGCTCGGGACTCATTTGCTGATGAGTCATTCACTGGTGAGTCGGTTATTGAGCTAGGGAGTCATTTGTTGAGGAGTCATTCACTGGTGAGTCGTTTATTGAGCTCGGGAGTCATTTGCTGAGGAGTCATTCACTGGTGAGTCGGTTATTGAGCTAGGGAGTCATTTGCAGAGGAGTCATTCACTGGTGAGTCGTTTAGTGAATTGATGGGTGGTTTACTGAGGAGTCATTCACTGGTGAGTCGTTTATTGAGCTAGGGAGTCATTTGCTGAGGAGTCATTCACTGGTGAGTCGTTTAGTGGATTGAGGGGTGCTTTACTGCGGAGTCACTTACCAGGGAGTCGTTTACTGAGGACTTGTTTAGCCTGAGGTTTCTGAGGGTTTCACGTCTTCAGCCTCCTTGGTGTGGTTCTGGTGTGGTTCTGGTGTGGCTCTGGTGTGGCTCTGGTGTGGTTCAGGTGTGCAGGGGAGAACACCGCGATCACACCAGGGTGCGGAATATAGCAACAAAGAGAACTCTAGCGTGGTCCGATTGCAGTGAGAACATGGTTTTGTTTTTGTACCGTTTTAGTTGAGTGTTTAAATGGATCCCAAGGATACCACTGTAGTCTGCTTTAACACACACACACACACACACACACACACATTTATTTATTTAATATATTTAAACAAAGGCATTGTTCCAATGTGTGTGTGTGGTTTGTGTAAGTGATGGTATTTATCTTTCCCTAGCAGTGTTGATCTTTTTGACTGTCTTTATGTCTTCGTGTGTGTGTGTGTGTGTGTGTGTGTGTGTGTTTCGTCTCAGTTTTATAAAGAAGTCTTAATAACATATGGGACATCCTGTCACCCTGAGTTACGTCCCTGTGTCAGTACAATGTGTCAAACTGTCATAAAGTGCTGTCTCCATCACACACACACACACACACACACACACACACACACACACACACACAGCAAACCAGAGGGAAAACAAGGGTCAATTTAATTTTCCAGAAACCTTTATAGTTCTTGCTGTTCCTTCACAGTCTGTAGCTTTCTGTGCTAAGGGGTGGAGCTTACTCTGCTGAATGTCACTGATTGGCAGAATGAGTGAATCTTTAACCATCTTAAAACCTCTGTGTAACTAACATGTGATAATCACAAGAATCCCGAACCTCTTTATTACACTCTATTACCCCGAACGATTCCGAGCCTCGCCGTTCCCTCGGCAGGAGTCCGAGCCTCGCCGGTTCCTCGGTAGCAGTACTCAGGGTGGTATTTTTTATTGAATCCCTTGATATTGAGGTGACATGAGCTTTTAAATTCACCTCCATGGCACTGAAAATAAATCTGCACCCGTTTTACAGGAACGATGTTATTCCGAAAGGATTTGTTGCTGTAGTGCTAACGCTCGGGCCGCAGGTAGCAATCCGGCGGAGTTTAGCACTAATGCTAATCTAATCCCACTTCCTGACTGCTATTACCGCGTCGCTTATCTCGCTCAGGAGCGTTCGAGAAGATAACACCTTATTGATCCCTGGTGGAAAATTGATTTGTTACAGCGGCTCGGAATAAAACGCGAAAGAGGGACGAGGTACAAATATGGATGTACGGGTTAATACATGCGTGCGCGCCCGCACACACACACACACACACACACACTGCACAGATGTTCTGATGTGGTCGTGTTCCTCCGTTGCTGATTAGCGCTCGTATGGAGATGAGGAATGAGAAGTTGCCTGATGTGATGAAGTCTCCCTGCGCACTCCTGAGTGCACTTCCTCTAGTGTGCTTAGTGATGATGGAGACGGAGCCTGTCCAATGTCGTTTATTCACCACAACATCGTTCATCACGCAAATCGAATCTGTTCTTCACGTACACGTCGCTTTATTCCAACACGTTACTGTTCAGTGGTGTGGTATCACGAGCTGTCTCACTCTTCACCTGTCTCGCTCTCTATGCTCCCCGTCTCTGACTTCTGTCTCACACTCCCGACAGGACTTTCTCTGTCTCTCTGTCTGTCTTACTCTGTGCCTCAATTTCGGTCTGTCTCACTGTCTATCACTGTCTCTCTCTCTCTCTCTTTTTAGACACTCTATTTCACTCTCTCTTTGTATCATTCCGTCTCTGTCTCACTTGCTGTCCCTCTGTCCTTCTCACTTTCATTTTCTCTCTCTCTCTCTCGCTCTGTCTTTCTCTCCCTCTGTCTCACTTAAGCTTGTGATGAGAATGTTAAGTTGTTATAGAGTGGTCTGTGTGTGTGTGTGTGTGTGTGTGTGTGTGGTTTCTCCTTGGTGTGCTCTGTGCATTGTTTGGAGGTCTTTTAAATGAAGGTCTCTCTCTGTCTCTCGCTCTTTTGTGTGGAGAGTTAGTAATCCTTGCACCTGCCTTGCGGAGGAGATAAATTAATCACTTCGTCCATCCACACACACACTCACACACACACACACACACACACACTCACACACAAGACGTGTTACAACCCTTTCTGTTAGACCTTGAGATAGAGGGGTATCACCTCCCTCAAGGCATTATGGGAAATCCCGTGAGAAAGACGGAGAGATCAGAGAGGACAGATTATAATGCTCTGCTTGGCATGTATTATAACCAGCACACACACACACACGCGCACACACACACACACACACACACACACACACACACACACACAGTCCCTCTCTCGTTCTGACTTCTCTTCTCTAACTGCATCAAATATTTTTATTGTCTTAAATGTGAACAAAAAAGAAACTTTTTTTGGCTCCGCCCACAAGCGTGTGATGGTGTCACTAGATTAAATACATGTGTGTTAGTTATACACTAGTGTTTTACTGCATTTATACAGCTGCCGTTGTTTATTCACCACCTATCACTCTGTGTGTGTGTGTGTGTGTGTGTGTGTGTGTGTGTGTGTACGTAAATAATTCATTACTTGTGTTTGTGAAAGCAGACGACTGCTGAGTGTGTGTGTGTGAGTGTGTGTGTGTGTGTGTGTGTGTTACAGATAGCTGCCTGCCTTAAATAATGTTTGTCATATCAGATAAGCACAACAAAGTCATCACCATAAAACAAGAAAATTACGCATACACACACACACACACACACGGGCTTGTGTGTGTGTGTGTGTGTGTGTGTGTGTTAAAGGCTCAGGTTGTTTGCCGGGAACATCGTGCGTGTCCTTGCATTGATGTCTTCAGAGAGAAATCACTCTAATAGAGCTCTGTGTGTGTGTGTGTGTGTGTGTGTGTGTGTGTGTGTGTGGGGAAAGCTCAGAACTGACTCAAGCTGACCTTTTGGTATGATGATAAAACTGCCGATCGATAGTGTTAACCTGAAGCCCTGGCCCCACCCACCCACAGACACACACACAGACACACACACACACACTAAAAAGTGCACCGTATGAAGGTGTGTGTGTGTGTGTGTGTGTATGATTGTATACCGTGTCTATTGGCTGTGTCTGTGTAGACTGCACTCATTGTGTATGTGGATAATGGTTCAATATGCAAATTTGACACATGACCATATATGGACGTCTCCTAAATGTGCATGTCTGGCTTTCCCTTGCAGTTTAAAGAGCAGGCGAATACGGTGTGTCGTGTAGAACGTCTTACAGATGTAGAACATCTGCCTTTTAGTGAAAGTGAAAGAAATGAGGGTTTTAAATGAGTTTGTTTGTTTGTTTGTTTGTTCGCCGCGTTGGCGAATGTTTCTGCGGGAGGACGGACTTTAGTTTTACACACACACTACGATTATAAAGTGATTTCTATTATTTCACTATTTTACCGGACAGTTGATTATTTATTTTGATATTTAGAAACATTTCATTTCATTATTTTTGAACACATTTTTAATTTAGCTGAATTTGCATATGTAAATATTTACAGATAATCTGATGGTTGAAGTTTTTATATAAAGGGAGAGAGAGAGACAGAGGGAGTGAGAGAGCGAGGGAGAGAGAGACAGAGAGAGAGAGAGAGAGAGAGAGAGAGAGAGAGAGAGAGAGAGGGAGAGAGAGAGAGAGATAGAGAGAGGGAGACAGAGAAAGGGAGAGAGGGATGAGGATGAGGAGGAGTGTGACGGTGTGAAACGCTCTGATTAAAAAACAGCCTCCTCTTGTCCTTGGACTCCTGCTGTGTAAACTCGGCTCTCCTGTTTGTGTGTGTGTTTTACACACCACCGTGTTTGTCAACACTTTTCAATCACGTGTGTGTGTGTGTGTGTGTGTGTGTGTGTGTGTGTGTGTGTGTGTGTGTGTGAGTGTAACACACGGTATTGACACATTTACCCCAGGCTCAAGGTCCAGTTATCTATATTTAAAACAGTATATATTTCGGAAATAAAGAATACATTAGTCCGGTGCGCTCCATTAATATTGGCACCCTGGGTTAATATGAGCAGTGAGAAAATGTCTTTATTGTTTAAAATAATCTGGATTATTTCTATAACTGCCTTAAATGTTGTTTTTTATATATAAATATATCCTGTGAAAAATGTCACTTCTACCCTCATTTAAATATGAATTTTTGATCACATGATCACACTTCTCTTTAAATGAACACTATTTGAGTGATTCAGTCCGTGTAATGTTTTAATAGAGTTTATATAATCACATTTATTTTCATTTTGGGTTTAATGGGGGGGGGGTTTGGGGGGGTGTTTGGGGGGGGGGGTTGGCTGTTAAGGTGAAAAAGTCCAATTATATTTTTTCAAATAAAGAATATAAAGTCAATCTAAAGTCCTGCCTGTACCGGAGAATGTGACTCCACCCATATCCAGTAGCACCACCCCCATTTAAGACCAAGCACCTCCTCTTTCTCCACATCTCCTCAACCCTCATCAGCTCCTCCTCTGTTCCTGCTCCAGCAGCAGCACACAGAACAGAAGAGAAGAGAACATTCCAGACAAGAGGCCAGAAATAGCTGGTGGTCCGCTCGGCTCGATCTCTCTGCGCTCTCTTATGGGAGAGAATGACTGAGAGCAGAGGTCGTGTAAACACACACACACACACACACACACACACACACACTCCCCACCCGACATTCTGTAAAACACTCGTGTTATGAATTTGTTAAATAAAGAGAAATGATTCTGAGAGCAGTCGCTATTTAAAAAAATATATAATTTCTGCTTTCTATTTTTAAAATAATTATTTCAGCTTCTCGCTGAGAGAATGGTCCAGATATCGTTGTGGGAGTTTCACGGTTTTCATATGGGTTTAATTGAAGGTTTCAGTGTCACTAAAAATGTTTAAAAAAAAAAAAATTGTATCAGCTATGAGTGTTGGGTCACCAGATCTGCTGAAGAAAATGGGGTTTGACGGAGTGTCTGGGAGGTTTAAGGGGTTTGACGGACATATTGGGAGGTTGAAGGGGTTTGACGGACATATTGGGAGGTTGAAGGGGTTTGACGGACAGTTAAAGGAGGTTGAAGGGGTTTGCCGGACAGATTGGGAGGTTGAAGGGGTTTGCCGGACAGATTGGGAGGTTGAAGGGGTTTGACGGACAGTCTGGGAGGTTGACGGGGTTTGACGGACAGATTGGGAGGTTGAAGGGGTTTGACGGACAGTTAAAGGAGGTTGACTGGGTTTGACGGACAGTTACAGGAGGTTGACGGGGTTTGACGGACAGATTGGGAGGTTGATGGGGTTTGCCGGACAGTTTGGGAGGTTGACGGGGTTTGACGGACAGTTACAGGAGGTTGACGGGGTTTGACTGACAGTCTGGGAGGTTGACGGGGTTTGACTGACAGTCTGGGAGGTTGACGGGGTTTGACGGACAGATTGGGAGGTTGTCGGGGTTTGACGGAGTGTCTGGGAGGTTTAAGGGGTTTGACGGACATATTGGGAGGTTGAAGGGGTTTGACGGACATATTGGGAGGTTGAAGGGGTTTGACGGACAGACTGGGAGGTTGACGGGGTTTGACGGACAGTTACAGGAGGTTGACGGGGTTTGACGGACAGATTGGGAGGTTGACGGGGTTTGACGGACAGTCTGGGAGGTTGATGGGGTTTGACGGACAGATTGGGAGGTTGACGGGGTTTGACGGACAGATTGGGAGGTTGACGGGGTTTGATGGACAGTTACAGGAGGTTGACGGGGTTTGACGGACAGTTACAGGAGGTTGACGGGGTTTGAC
>JAFFST010042357.1:3050-8050 GCA_022414735.1 Noturus placidus | reverse complement strand
TGTGTGTTTGTGTGTATGTGGGTGTGTGTATGTGTGTATGTGTGTGTGTTGTGTTTCTGTGGGTCCAGACACGCCCTCTCATTACATTTATGATCTCGTGACACTGAACAGTGACTCACCGGGATTTCAGTCTCAGAAACGCACCTGAAAGGTGGAGGCTGGAATTTTGCATCCAAAACACATTAACAGCTCGGCGATCGTCTTCACGTCTTCACATCTGCTGTTGTGGCTTTTACACGTGTAAAGGAATCTGATTTGTTGAACTGCTGTTAGAACAGGATTCTATGTAAAGACCCGGTTCTAGTCCTGACCCAGAAAACCTCTACATAATCAACAATGACATACTTCTGTAATAACGTCCAATTAGAGTCACAATATTAAAATGTTGTAAGTTCAGAGTTTGTACTACGTGCTGTATTCTCCTTAAATACAGGAAGTAGAAGCTTCCGTTCAGCTGAACCCAGTTATCAATATGAATGTCTAAGATAGTTTACAAAACACTTCCTGCCTGTCACGTGTTACGATGCCAGATTATTGGCAGAATCAGATACAGGTCAACGTCTTTATTAATAAACAAACAAACCAACACAATAAACGCGGTTTGGGGTCGTCCATATATTACATCATCAAATTTTCAGCCATTTTTAACCCCGTCTACCCCCATGTTATCAGGCCCTTTGCCCCCCCCCCATGATGATGTCATCATCCTCCTTTATATAGTGCTAGGGGGTCTGGGGCTGCAATGTGTGGTCGGGAATACAATACAATACAATACCACAGAAATACACACAATACGTATAATACACAGGAAGTGCGCGTGACGTCAGTATTTCTGTTTGTTTGTTTGTTATTTCGGCGATTTGCAAATATTTCAGTAAGTAAATAAGTAAATGATGAACGTGACAGTGGTGACACTAAACACGGGGACGATTTCACGCATTCAAACATAACCAGAGGGAAACCCAAAACATAAGTCACATGTTCAGTTAGAAGCCGCTCCGCAGTGCCATCTGCTGGCGAGGCGTAACAGCATGAAGATGAAGCAGAAAGATCCGGAGTGTATTTGGGGTGTGTGTGTGTGTGTGTGTGTGTGTGTGTGTGTGTGTTGCGGTACACATCCGCTTAAAACACATTAGCTTTTTAGCCTCTACAACCCCATAAACAATCTTTATGGGAAAATATTCACTTTTGAATGTTTTAATAATAATATTTCACTGTCACAGACACCACACACACACACACACACACACACACACACACACACACACACCCACACACTGTTACATTATCTTCCATCTGTCAACTTGCTTAAACAGGCTAAAGAACCCTCTCCATGCACTGTGTATGTAAAGTAAATGTAATGTAATTGTAATGAAAGGTGAAATGTCCTCAGTTTTCCCTTCAGCTCATTTATAGGGACAAGTTATTTTATTTGATGCTCCTTTAATAAACTGCTATTTGCGGGAGAAATCCTATAACTGCTTTATATGTTCACACTGACAGCAGTCTGTCGCTTTTTAAATAGATTTTCATGATTTCTCTCCTCTCCAGTCGACCTCCTCTTACTCCACCATGCTGTCTACGCCCTCTTCTGCTACTCCACATTTACCTCGTAAATTTGACCCCGCCTCTTACTCCACCATGCTGTCTCCGCCTCCTTCTGCTACTCCACATCTACCTCGTAAATTTGACCCCGCCTCTTACTCCGCCCCACACCTGCCTCCGCCTACAGCCACTACAAACACCGGTGAGTTTTCTTTTCCTGCCACATTCCACGTCTTCACGTTATTGTAAAATCATTTGTATGCACACGGTCCAGACGTGACACGACTCATTGATGTGCGCAGGTTTTCTTACCGACGTGTCACTCTCAGGCCCGGGCGGGGTTCAGGTAGGAGATCCGGACCTGGGTTTGGGTCAGTACTGGACCAGACTACAGTGAGACTCAGAACAACGACCAAAACCAGACCATCAAAATGACTTGGATCAGGGGAGGAGCTACGAGCTACATTTCACCAGGAAGGAAACGCCACACCTTCTCTGCACCACAGAAAAAGAGGATCACTGTGAGAACTTATCGCCATGAACTTCAGCACCGATACTTATAAATAACAATATTTAGTATAGAACATTTCATTTCAGGGAGAATGAAGCAGCTTTAGTCCTGAATTAAGACACAAGTTAATCAGACAATCAACACAAACTCAGAGGAAAGCCACAGTGAGGATTGATAAAATATCACTGTATCAGAGTGTGTGTGAAGTGTGAACCTCAACGTTTTAACCTTCCTCAAACCGTGACTGACAATCACGCCTGGACATGAGCTGGCATCGTCAAGCAAAGCTCCAGAACCTCATCACACGTGAACCTCCAAAACCTGAACATCAAAAGCCCCACATCACAGTTATTACGCACTTCTTTATTTATTTCTTTCTTTCTTTTGAAGGTGTCTCCTGCAGAACAGTTTGTACCTGTTGTTTTAGGTGTTGTTTTGGCAGTATTTGGTGTGTTAAGGCCTCGCTGTGTTTAAAGCGAAGAGACGGTGTTAATGTCAATCTCGCAAATCCTCTCTAAAGGTGCGTTCACACACACAGCGGCTCGCAGTGAGAGAGTGACCAGAGAACGTTGATTTCTAACGGAAATCAGCGATGGCAACTGTTGGTCTAGATGTGGACTAGATGTGGGCGTGTCCAGCGACGTGAGAAAGATGAGAAAAGTGTAACTTTATGCAAATCTTAGGCGACTTGATGATGCGACTAGCAACGGGAGTGAAGACAGTAGAGAGGACGTGATACGTAGCCACTCGTGATCGCTAGCAGAAGCAGTGCCATTGCGGCAGTAGCTAATTAGCTTAGCTTAGTTTAGGATATTAGCAAAAAATAATAATAAAAGACATAATAATGAAACACACGCACTTTTTGTTTCAATCGAGCAAAATCCCAGTGTAGCTCCTGTCTTGGGTGAAGTGTCCGGGAACGAGCCGCACCGAGCCGGACACTTCACCCGGGAAACACAGAGGCCACGCCCAAAGAGCTCTGGTCTGGCCCCCGGTCACCATGGAACACATAGCAAACAACGCTCACTTACTGAGACAGGAGCGACGCCCAGATTTTATTCAATTGCAACAAAAAGTGAGTGCACTCATGCTTTTGCCACAGAGAGACGGCCGCAGTGGCAAAGAGCACACACTGCTTCTCCTTCATCTCGTAGGATATGATGCTTATATACACTGATAGTGAATTTTATATCAAATGAAATTTTATTTATCATATACATAACCATATACTTTTTGCCGGCGTGTTCATATAAGATCGCTCTCCCTTCAAAATGTTTCATTTTAGCGGCAAGAAAACAGGTTTGTGGTCAAAAGTGGGGCGGCTGTGTCTCAGTGAGTAGAGCGGGTTGTCCACTAATCCACTAATCGTAGGGTTGGTGGTTCGAATCCCGGCCCGGGTGATCCCATGCCGAAGTGTCCTTGGGCAAGACACTGAACCCTAAGTTGTCCCCGATGGCAAGCTAGCGCCTTGCATGCAGCTCTGCTACCATTGGTGTGTGAGTGTGTGTGTGTGTGTGTGTGGGTGAATGAGACACAGTGTAAAGCACTTTGGAAAAAAGCGCTATATAAGTGCAACATTTACCATTTACCAAAAGTGGACTGCTAGTTACGCGACCCATGTTACTATAGCAACCTACTGGTGTGTGAATGCACCTTAATGTTTCATGTTGGTCTTCACGTACGAGTGATCCAGCACTGCAGGAGGCGCTGTTAAAAGTTCACAACAATTCCCACGACTACAGGAGGAACTCTGCCTTCTATCTTGGATTAAATTTACTTAGACACACCTCATTCGTAATGACCAATCACAGGCTCGGCTGCGTAGCGTGTTCATGAGCGAAGCTTCCACGTGATATCTGTTAGCTCACATTGTTCAAGGAAACCAGCTGAACATCGTCTCCACAGGAAGTGCACAGAGGCCTTAAATCGCACAGATCCTGTGCTAAAACCTGGTGTGTTAGATACAAAATTGTCCACAGTAATGTTGAAAAGTAAAAGGTCCACACACAATGTTCCTTTACTCCAAATGGGTGGGGTTCGTGTGTGAAGTTGCTCCTGTAGTTGTGCACTGGAGCTATGAGGCTAAAGAAAGCCCTGCACTTTATTAGTGTAAAATAAGCAGAGCATCACACAAGCGTCCACTTCTACACCATTTATCGTTCTTTGGTCAACAGTTTGGAATCTCTGAGCGCCGCAGCCGTCCTACCTCATTCCCCCTCGCCGTGTAAAGCGGCACCATGTCCATCTTTGACGCCGACGCCGTAGCTTGGCCTAGTTTGACCACGTGTGAGTTTGAGTCTCAGGGTGCGATTGGTCCTCTGAGTGTTTTCTACTGACTATATTGGAATAAATCATATGGATAAAATTAAAATCATCAGTTGCACTCATGGTCCAATTCCTCATAAACAGGCTTCAAACCTATCAGCTCTGTAATGTCATTAAAAACACTGATAAATAATAGCACCATGAACCTGTAGTTACACATTAAAGTGGAACTTACAACTACAAATGCCTGAAGGCGGAGCTTGTGAGGGGACGGAGCATAAAGGGCAGAGTCGTACTTGCTACATGCAAAAATAAAAAGTACAAGTTTGACTACATGTGGAGTAAAGTGATATCGTGGTGGAGATTAGATTAGATTAGATTAGATTTGTGGCTGTAATGCTCCTATAAATGACTGATCTAATTAATTACTGAAATATCTGATGAAAATCTTTAATATGCTTTTATTTATTACTTTTCTTTATGATTTATTTATTCTCACCTTATATCAAACTTGTCTGTGATTGTGTGTGTGTGTGTGTGTGTGTGTGTGTGTGTGTGTGTGTGTGTGTGTGTGAGTGTGAAGGCGTTTGTAAGAGATAAGAGGATTTTAGTGAAATGATATTAACCTTTTTTTGTGAACATGATTAAACTGTGATATGAGAACACAGCTGGGAACTTT
>JAFFST010042356.1:66660-76660 GCA_022414735.1 Noturus placidus | reverse complement strand
AAGTCTTCTGAGACAGCCTCATCTTGTACCACATCAAGCATCGCCTCGAGCACTGAGTCGCCATATTTACGTATGCCATCCGAGCGAGATTCGTGCAGCATTGTCACCGTTGATGCCCACGCACCTCATCATCCTGTAGTCCGTCTGTCTTCGGTGAGCTCTAATACCTGGGATTGGAGGAGCAGCACCAATGGATGCACAGAAGTCCAAGAAACCAGTCGAACCATGCCCAGGAAGGAGTACCGAGCTCCTAAAACGGACTTGTTTGGCTCAGAATCGCCGCCACATCCAGATCTGGTGCCAGAATTCCACCGAAAACCTCCTATACCCACCAAGGAGTGGGATCCCGGACAGCCACATCCGGAACCGGACCATTTCTTCAAGAACTTGCACTTGAGCCAACGATTTAAAGACGCGAACCTTTAAAAGAACTAAATTATGGCTGAGACTCAAGACCAGAGTCTTGAACATGTACCAACAAATTAAAGTCAGGCCTTCAAAGCAGTAGAAGTATTGAGGAAATGCTTTTGTATAGTGGACGGGGTTCGATGTGAAACAGTCATGTATTTTAGGGAAATGGGGAAAAGGTTCTTGGTTCTCTCACACTTCTACAGCAGGCAACAACTTTAAGAACAAAGATGGACTAGACTTATTTCTTCATTCTACCAGTCGGGGTTCAGTGAGAATACGACATTTATATTAGGGACACAAGAAACCCGGGAATGGGTAAAGGTGCTTCTTAAAACTTGACATAGATCAAGTCTTTAAATTTTGAGATCCAAGACCGGGTTCTGTTCTCCTGATGGTAAGGTTTTATGGGATTGCGTCACGCATATTAGGGACGTAAGAAAAGCAAGATGGTTGAACTTAATGAGTTGATGTTTTCATAAGGAGCGTCTCACCTGAGTCTTTAGATCAGCTGAAGTTGTGTCATCACTTCATAGTGTGTCTGAGGGAAGAACGCAAGAGTAGGGAAACAGGTAGCTTAAAGATGGAGGTGTTTAAAAGAACAAAATTCTGGCCAAGATCTTTCCTTGTTCCTCAGCAGGAAGGGTTCAGTATTTAAAGGTCATTTCTCGTAGGGAGTTGAGGCGGGAAAGACAGTTTTGATAAAGAACAACCCGGTAAAGTCTCTCTACAAAGAGTGTGAACATTGTATATTAGGGAAAAACACGTTCTGCAATTTAAAGACTTGGAGATTTTCTGCTTCTTGAGGCAGTGGCGTTGATTGTGAACATGTATTTTTGGTAAGAATACATCGATACTGATACTGATATAATAAACCTTAATAAACTGTCCCAGCAAACCCCTGATTGATAAATATTTCATAAGTGAATCAGTTCGGATCGGTATTCATGATAACCAAATGAACATGTGCTTGTACCACGAAAACGAGTTGTTTCCTGAATTTTAGGTTTGTAAAGGGAAGACTGATGAAACGTTATCCGTTAGGGTGTAGGGTGCGAGGAGAGCGGTCATTCTGCAGATCACACATCTTCATGTAGTATTGGGAAGTGAATCGAGTGAAACTGGAGTGTATGTAAATATACGGGGTTTTACGGTAACCACCAGGCGCTTACGGGGATAAAAACTCTGCAGATTGTGTTTTAGTTAAAATATAAAGTAAACACTAGAAAAGTTTACATGCACACTTTCTTTCTTCCTAAACATTTCTAGTGTTTACAACCTGGTGTTTACCACAAAACCCAGTATATACACCCAGTATATACACCCAGTATATACACCCAGTATATACACCCAGTATATACACCCAGTATATATACCCAGTATATACACCCAGTATATACAGGCAGTATATACACCCAGTATATACACCTAGTATATACACCCAGTATATACACCCAGTATATACACCCAGTATATACACCCAGTATATACACCCAGTATATACACCAGTATATACACCCAGTATATACACCCAGTATATACACCCAGTATATACAGGCAGTATATACAGGCAGTATATACACCCAGTATATACACCCAGTATATACACCCAGTATATACAGGCAGTATATACACCCAGCGTCTGCACTGACCGGCTCCAAGAGAAAACAGAATTTTTAATCACTTTCGAACTCTCTTTACTAATATTATAAAATTATTTGTAAAGTTGTAAAGATTTGACACTTTGCCATCGTCAATTCTAATGGTTTCCACTACAAATACCATTACAAATGAGCAGCGAACTATTAAACCCATTACCCTTATTGATCCTTAATGATATCCACTAGATATAACAACCACCAATCCAAAGCAACAGATTACCAGTGGAGACCAACAGGAACCATTACAGTTTCCATTAAAACAAACACAACTCCCATTATGGCCATTAAAACCATTACAAATTCTATGAGTTTGTAATGCTAGCTAAGTTAAACACACACTGATAGATTTTATTTCACATTAATGAACACAACACTGTCTCCGTTTACAGAAAGCGAGGATGCCAGGTCAGTGAAAGCGAGTCGAGATGAGGGATGGCTAACGTGGATGAGGGGAAGGGGGAGGGGCGGGGCTTAGAGCTGGTTAGTTAATATTAGAAAGTTGACGACTGAAGTTGAAGAATCATTCCAGATTCACATGTTGATTGGTTCATCACCTGCTGTTTTTTGAGGGGTTTATGGTTTATCGGAGGCAGGTCTGTGTGTTTTAGGGACTCACGTGAATAAGTAAACGTTCTCATTAGGACCGAGTAAACAGGCTCAATGTCTGAACCAGCACAGGAGGCAGGAAACAGGAAAAGGAAACCAAACCAGCAAGAAGACGAGATTGTCCTGACTTCAGTCGAGTGGGATATGCCACTAAACTTTAATTAACTCTGAAAATCAGACTCAACTCGGTTGTTTCCATCACGCCGTGGACTGGAAGTTGAATTCAAATGTAAAAGAAACATTCGGAGTTTTCTCTCCAGTAGCGTAATTACCGGGACTTTTTAACGTCCGAGGCCCATCTCTGCTTTCGGAGTTTGAGCCTTTTTATACTTAACCATTGAAAAGTGTTGATTGTTTTGATGTGTGTGTTGCATGAAGGTTTATTTATGTGTGTGTTCGTTTGTTCTACATCAGCAAGAAAAGCTCCTTTCTTATTGGCTTGAACTTTTTGCTAAAATAAATAAATAAAATTGGATACCACTTCCTCTCACTCTCTGAAAGTTTCTCTCTGCCGTCAAAGTCAGGAGACGCGTACAGAAGGAGGGTGAAGTACGGTGTCTTCTTGGGGCCGCGATATCTGCGACGTCTAAAAGATCGCAGCGTGCGTCCTCCGCTGAGAACACGTGTCAAGAACATTTCAGAGGAAGACGACTGACGAAGAAACACCACACGTGAAATACTCTCACGCTTTTGATTCACAGACATGTTTTTGCTTGCTGAAATGTTGCTTGCTGACATTTAGCTCACTAATATAAACACAGACACACAGACCAAGTGTCATTTGCTAGCTAGCGTTATTCAGACAGTTAGCTACAGTGTGTTAGCCGTGTAGCTGTTGTATTATTAAATCCAGTTTAAACATCGTTGTCAAGTTGTTTTGAAGAGATGCAATGATACTGTTACGTGCACATACCATAAACCTGCTAGTAAACACGTTCGGTCGTTCAGTTTCCCTCATTAGTTGGTTGCAATCGCTAAACCTTCACCTAGCTAGCTGCTGTACTTACACCACAGCGCTGCTGAATTCTGGATTCTGATTGGTCAGAAGGTGTTGATTCATTTTCTGTTTCCAGCAGCTGGAAATCACAGGTTTATTACATATTAATGCACTAATACGTTAATGTTTCTATAGTAACAGCAGCATTCACAGTGACGTGTACAGCGGATGCTACACATAAACAGATTGTGTTTGTTTAACATCTATGGAAGGAGTCTCCAGTGTCAGAGGTAGTTTAAATATACATTGTTTACATTTTTGTCTCCGGTCCTGTAATGGATATTAAATGACTGAGTAGCACATATAAATATGAGGTAAAATACTGTGAAATAAATAATTTAGTACAGTTTATTAATCACAATAATAATAATAATAATAATAATAATAATTATTATTATTATTATTATTATTATTATTATTATGTTATTTAAATAATTATATTTATGCCAGCTTGAAAATCTCCTCACTACAAACCAAACTTGAAAATTTAAACAAGCTAAAAATATATATCTTTTTGAGAAAAAAAAAAAAAAAAAGAAAAAGAAAATGAAGTGAAATGTGTTGAGCCGCTCATCACCGCTAGAGGGCGCCATCAGGGTGTGTTTACATTTACATTTAGCAGACGCTTTTATCCAAAGCGACTTACAAATGAGACACACTCACACACCAATGGTAGCAGAGCTGCATGCAAGGTGCTAGCTTGCCATCGGGGGCAACTTAGGGTTCAGTGTCTTGCCCAAGGACACTTCGGCATGGGATCACCCGGGCCGGGATTCGAACCACCAACCCTACGATTAGTGGATTAGTGGACAACCCGCTCTACCCACTGAGACACAGCCACTCGTTCACACTGAAACAGCAGAAAGTGACGTTTCTAATCTTTGTGTTTTATCTTCATATATAATCACTTTATAAATAATTACAGTTGTTAAATATTACACTGTAATGTTATCTTCATAGTGATGTCAGTACATGCAGAACAGAATATACACACCGCGGAAATACTTCATTATTGTTATTGTTGTTTTTTAATGTGTTATACTTTCATACAAATATTTTGTCCCCACCCTTAATATAAATATCTTAATTAGTTTTAAATAAGTTACTTTGTTCTGGGGCTGGTTTTATTAATACAAAGAAAAAATAATGAACTTCTTAATTACAATTTTTTATCATTTACATTTAATTTGTGGATAAAAATCCCACAGAAGTAATAATAATAATAATAATAATAATAATAATAATAATAGTAATAATAATAATAACGTCCGCCTCACACCTTCAGGGTCCAGGGTTCGAGTCCCGCCAGGGCCATGTGTGTGTGGAGTTTGCATGTTCTCCCTGTGTGTCGGGGGTTTCCTCCGGGTTCTCCGGTTATCTCCCCCAATCCAAACACATGCATGGTAGTCTGATGGGCGTGTCTAAAGTGTCCGTAGTGTATGAATGTGTGTGTGAGTGTGTGTGTGAGTGTGCCCTGCGATGGACTGGCACCCTGTCCAGGGTGTAACCCCGCCTTGTGCCCCATGCCTCCTGGGATAGACTCCAGGTTCCCCGTGACCCTGAAAAGGAGTAAGCGGTTGAAGATGGATGGATAATAATAATAATAATAATAAATTTCATAGCATTTATATCTTTTTTATTTGCAAAGAATTTATTATTGGTTAATATTCAAATAAGAAAATAGATAAAAATAGAAGATTAAAAATAAATCAAACAGAATACAGAGGGAAAAGAAATAGAGGGAAGCTGCGTCTGTGTTTAGAACATCGCTTTGTTTCTTGATTTATACATTTAATAAATATTCTTAAATCATTTAATTATAGTTTTTTAAAAACGTGACTCACTGCTGTTGTTTTTGTTTGTTCATAAGTTGTGTAAGTAAAAAGTGTTTTTATTTTTTTTATTTTTCAGATGTCCAACAGGCGGCGCTGGTTCGAGTAAACAAGAAAGAAGTCATTACAATTTTGAGGAAGGGGAGGGGTTAACGACGTCACTGTTTCGCAATACAGCCCCGCCCACTTCACATCTCCTAAGTAGACCTTATGATGACAATTCTCTGTCTTGTTTCTTTCCCTAGTGGGGTTAGTGAAGTTCGTGGGGTTAGTGAAGTTTGTGGGGTTAGAGGGGTTAGTGGAGTTTGTGGAGTTTGTGGAGTTTGTGGGGTTAGTGGAGTTAGAGGGATTAGTGGGGTTAGTGGAGGTAGTTGGGTTCGTGGAGTTAGAGGGGTTAGTGGAGTTAGTGGAGTTTGTGGGGATCCTTCAGTTAGTGGATTTAATTTGGTTTGTGGGGTTAGTGGAGTTCGTGGGGTTAGTGGAGTTTGTGGGGTTGGTGGAGTTTGTGGGGTTAGTGGAGGTAGTGGGGTTCATGGAGTTAGAGGGGTTAGTGAGGTTGGTGGAGTTCGTGGGGTTAGTGGAGTTAGTGAGGTTGGTGTGGTTAGTGGAGTTTGTGGGGTTAGTGGAGTTAGAGGAGTTAGTTTAGTTCGTGGAGTTCATGGGGTTCGTGGAATTAGTGGAGATAGTGGGGTTCATAAGGTTAGTGGAGTTAGAGGGGTTAGTGGAGTTTGCGGGGTTCGTGGGGTTCACGGAGTTAGTGGGGTTAGTGGAGTTAGTAGGGTTCGTGGGGTTAGTGGAGTTGGTGTGGTTAGTGGAGGTAGTGAGGTTAATGGAGTTAGAGGGGTTAGTGAGGTTGGTGTGGTTAGTGGAGTTTGTGAGGTTAGTGGAGTTAGAGGAGTTAGTTTAGTTCGTGGGGTTCGTGGGGTTAGTGGAGACAGTGGGGTTCACAAGGTTAGTGGAGTTAGAGGGGTTAGTGGAGTTTGCGGGGTTCGTGGGGTTCACGGAGTTAGTGGAGTTAGTGGGGTTAGTGGAGTTAGTAGGGTTCGTGGGGTTAATGGAGTTAGTGGGGTTGGTGTGGTTAGTGGAGGTAGTGGGGTTAGTGGAGTTAGAGGGGTTAGTGGAGTTTGTGGGGATCGTGGAGTTAGTGGTGTTAGTGGAGTTAGAGGGGTTATTGGAGTATGTGGGGTTTGTGGAGTTAGTGGAGGTACTGAGGTCCGTGGAGTTAGAGGGGTTAGTGGGGTTAGTGGGGTTGGTGTGGTTGGTGGAGTTCGTGGGGTTGGTGTGGTTAGTGGAGGTAGTGGGATTAGTGGAGGTAGTGGGGTTAGTGGAGTTAGTTGAGTTAGGGGGATTAGTGGAGGTAGTGAGGTTGGTAGAGTTAGTGGAGTTAGTGGTGTTAGTGGAGGTAGTGAGGTTAGTGGAGTTAGTAGGGTTAGTGGAGTTAGTGGGGTTAGTGGAGTTAGTATGGTTAGTGGAGTTAGTGAAGTTAGTGGAGTTAGTTGAGTTAGGGGGATTAGTGGAGGTAGTGAGGTTGGTGGAGTTAGAGGGGTTGGTGGAGTTAGTGAGGTTAGTGAAGTTAGTAGGGTTAGTGGAGTTAGTAGGGTTAGTGGAGTTTGTGAGGTTAGTGGAGTTAGTAGGGTTAGTGGGATTAGTGGAGTTTGTGGGGTTAGTGGAGGTAGTGGGGTTAGTGGAGTTAGTGGAGTTAGTAGGGATAGTGGAGTTAGTAGGGTTAGTGGAGTTAGTGGGGTTAGTGGAGTTAGTAGGGTTAGTGGGGTTAGTGGAGTTTGTGGGGTTAGTGGAGGTAGTGGGGTTAGTGGTGTTAGAACAATGCTGGGTTTTTGTTTGTATCTCTTTTTGTGTTAGATTTGCCTCAGAGTCTATAGATAATGGTATGAAGCTGGTTACAATAATAAATTAATTATTAATAAATCACTCGCTCACTTTCAGGAAGAACTTTATCCTGGTCGGGGGGAGGTGGAACCGGAGTCTGTCCTGGGAATACTGGGTGTGAGATGGGAATACATGATGGATCCATTGCAGGGTACACACACACACACACACACACACACACTCACATATACACACACACACAGTCACTCTTAGGAGTTATTTATCTTAGCTAATCCAGCATGCTACTGGGAGTGGGGAGGGAAATTGAACCCAGAGGACAAGCAGATGGACCCGGACAGGAAGTGTGATATTTCACACCGGGAATTCTGGAGCTCTGACACAGCAATGCAGCCCGCTGTCCCACCACACCGCCCGAATCAATGAGTTAATAATAATAATAATAATAATAATAATAATAATACATGAAACTTCTGTACACTCTATAAGGAGGTGTAAATAAAAGTGTTTCTCTGAACTATAAACAATAACCTACAGTACAGAACCAGCATGAATATCATTCTTTACTGTATAAGGTAAATATATTGTGTTTAATGTTTAGTGCACACAAACCCACAGGTACTCACTCCACGCCCACAGGTACTCGCTCCACACCCATAAGTACTTTCTCCACACCCACAGGTACTCGCTCCACGCCCACAAGTACTTTCTCCACACACACAAGTAGTCGCTCCACGCCCACAAGTACTTTCTCGACACCCACAGGTACTCGCTCCACGCCCACAAGTACTTTCTCCACACCCACAAGTACTCGCTCCATACCCACAGGTACTCGCTCCACGCCCACAAGTACTTTCTCCACTCCCACAGGTACTCATTCCCAACCCACAAGTACTCGCTCCCCACCTACAGGTACTCGCTCCACGCCCACAAGTACTCGCTCCACACCCACAGGTACTCGCTCCACACCCACAAGTACTCGCTCCACACCCACAGGTACTCGCTCCCCACCCACAGGTACTCGCTCCACGCCCACAAGTACTTTCTCCACACCCACAGGTACTCGCTCCACATCCACAAGTACTTTCTCCACACCCACAGGTACTCGCTCCACGCCCAAAAGTACTTTCTCCACACACGCAAGTAGTCGCTCCACGCACACAAGTACTTGCTCGACACCCACAAGTACTCGCTCCACACCCACAAGTACTCGCTCCACACCCACAGGTACTCGCTCCACGCCCACAAGTATTTTCTCCACACCCACAGGTACTTGGTCCACATCCACAAGTACTTTCTCCATACCCACAGGTACTCGTGCCACGCCCACAAGTACCTTCTCCACACCCACAAGTACTCGCTCCACACCCACAGGTACTCGCTCCACATCCACAAGTATTTTCTCCACACCCACAGGTACTCGCTCCACATCCACAAGTACTTTCTCCATACCCACAGGTACTCGTGCCACGCCCACAAGTACTTTCTCCACACCCACAAATACTCGCTCCACACCCACAGGTACTCGCTCCACATCGACAAGTATTTTCTCCACACCCACAGGTACTCGCTCCACACCCACAAGTACTCGCTCCATACCCACAGGTACTCGCTCCACGCCCACAAGTACTTTCTCCACTCCCACAGGTACGCATTCCCAACCCACAAGTTCTTGCTCCCCACCCACAGGTACTCGCTCCCCACCCACAGGTACTCGCTCCATACCCACAGGTCCTTGCTCTACACCTACAAGTACTCGCTCCATTCCCACAGGTACTTGCTCCACGCCCTCAAGTACTTTCTCCACTCCCACAGGTACTCATTCCCAACCCACAAGTACTTGCTCCATACCCACAAGTACTCGCTCCATACCCACAGGTACTCGCTCCCCACCCACAGGTACTCGCTCCATACCCACAGGTCCTTGCTCTACACCTACAAGTACTCGCTCCATACCCACAGGTACTTGCTCCAAGCCCACAAGTACTTTCTTCACTCCCACAGGTACTCATTCCCAACCCACAAGTACTTGCTCCATACCCACAAGTACTCACTCCATACCCACAGGTACTCGCTCCCCACCCACAAGTACTCGCTCCATACCCACAGGTACTCGCTCCCCACCCACAAGTACTCGCTCCCCACCCACAGGTACTCGCTTCCCACCCACAGGTACTCACTCCCCACCCACAGGTACTTGCTCCCCACCCACAGGTACTTGCTCTACACCCACAAGTGCTCGCTCCATACCCACAGGTACTCGCTCCACGCCCACAAGTACTTTCTCCACTCCCAGAGGTACTTGTTCCCAACCCAAAAGTACTTTCTCCACACCCACAGGTACTCGCTCCATGCCCACAAGTACTTTCTCGACACCCACAGGTACTAGCTCCACGCCCAATAGTACTTTCTCCACTCCCACAAGTACTCGCTCCACGCCCACAGGTACTCGCTCCCCACCCACAGATACTCACTTCACACCCACAGATACTCACTCCCCGCCCAGAAGTACTCGCTCCACACCCACAAGTACTTTTTCCTCACTCACAGGTAGTCGCTCCCCACCCACAAGTAGTCGCTCCACACCCATAGGTACTCGCTTCACGCCCACAGGTACTCGCTCCATGCCCACAAGTACTTTCTCCACACCC
>JAFFST010042356.1:56660-59160 GCA_022414735.1 Noturus placidus | reverse complement strand
GATGATGATGGTGATGATGGTGATGATGAAGATAGTGGTGGTGATGATGGTGGTGGTGGTGATGATGGTGGTGGTGATGGTGGTGATGATAATGATGGTGATGATGGTGATGGTGATGGTGGTGATGATAATGATGGTGATGATGGTGATGATGAAGATAGTGGTGGTGGTGGTGATGATGGTGGTGGTGATGATGGTGGTGAAGATGGTGATGATGAAGATAGTGGTGGTCATGGTTATGATGGTGGTGCTGATGATGGTGCTGATGATGGGGTGGTGGTGATAATGTTGGTCGTGGTTATGATGATGGTGATGATGATGGTGATGATGATGGTGGTGATCATGGTGGTGGTGATGATGATGGTGATGATGAAGATAGTGGTGGTGGTGGTGATGATGGTGGTGGTGATGATGTTGGTGAAGATGGTGATGATGAAGATAGTGGTGGTCATGGTTATTATGGTGGTGGTGATGATGGTGCTGATGATGGGGTGGTGGTGATAATGTTGGTCGTGGTGATGATGATGGTGATGATGATGGTGATGATGATGGTGGTGATGATGGTGGTGGTGATGATGATGGTGATGATGAAGATAGTGGTAGTGGTGGTGATGATGGTGGTGGTGGTGGTGATGTTGGTCGTGGTTATGATGGTCGTGGTGGTGATGGTGAGGATGAGGATGATGATGATGTTGGTGGTGATGATTTTTCATCCCCATGAGCTGCAACAGACAGGAAGTGTTTCTGTGTAAACAGTTTATCCTCAGAGCGTTGTGTGTGATCAGCATTCAGTTCTCCATAATCATGCTTTCACCCAGCGGCCGTGTTTGGAAAGAAAAGTTCTTTCTCTGTGGATCAGAGCTGAATGTCTCGAACACACACGCTGCATTGTGAGGAACTGAACTCGACCTAACTGATCTTCTGATTTTATGCTTAACCTGGTTATTTATCTTAACACTGACACTTTGTAGAAATTTCTCCTCAGCACAGGGTTTTAGTTCAGGATCAGTGCAGAGGGTTACAGTCCGATCCAAATGTCCGAGTTTCACAGCCAAGAACATTCTTCAGACATCAGACCATGATAACAGTTTTGTTTTGATGATTCTCAGTGCAGATGGAGTAAAAAAGTCGAGTTTCTGATTCCAGATGCTGGAAATCAATATCAGTCCTCAAAGCTTCAGAGTCAATTGATTTGACTCAACTGATTCATGTAGCTTTAGTAAGCTCTTTATACTGGTCAGGGTGGAGTCTGATCTGGAGTCTATCCCGGGAACACTGTGCATGACGCAGGAATTTTCAAAGACTGAAAGACTGTCTGTGATGTAAAGTGGGCTTTATTATTAAAATATTCATTTATAAGGCAGCGCAGAATTTATTGTTATAAAATCAAACTTCATTTCTCGCATTCGACAAAATCTTGGTCGTCTTCTTTACTTGCGATTTCTTACCTGATTTCGGCTCAGGTCCGGTATTTCCACCAATCAGGAGCGATCACGCTGGTGATGTCATCAGATCACAGACATCTGTAGCTTTAAGCCATGTTTAAATACAAGAAGTCTATAAAGAGTTTTTTATTTTCCGGTTTGTGGAACACGAGGAAATAGCAAACCCGCGTGATCGATGAGGGAATGGGTTACCGTGACAACCCTTCTGTAAACACGCGCGCACACACGTGCACACACACACACACACACACACACACATGCGCGCACACACACAGGGTTGATGTGATTGTAGAAATATGGCTGTAATGATGTTTTTTAGATATAGTCCAGCCCTGATGTGAGACCGTTTGAACCAGATAAATAGCTTATATTGATTTATTCATATAAAGTAAACAGGAAGTTGATGTGGATTTCGGTTTGAAACGCCGCGTTAAACAGGAAGTGCGAAGAGTTTTTTCGTCTGCAGAGCTGCAGGCTTTCCTTCAGGCTCAGTGTCTGGAATCAATTTACACTGTCCTCACACACACACACACACACACACTCTCACACACACACACTGTCCTCACACACACACACACACACACACTCTCACACACACACACTGTCCTCACACACACACACACACACACACACACTGTCCTCACACACACACACGCATGCACACACACACACGCACACTGTCCTCACACACACACACTCACACACACACACACACGCATGCACACTGTCCTCACACACACACTCACTCTCACACACACACACACACGCACACTCACTCTCACACACACACACACACACACACACACAGTCATTCCTGCTTTGTGTTCATATTTGTATATTTGTTAAAGAAATGTAGTTTATTACATCATCTTACTTGGAAGCAGAGCGTAAACTCGTCTGTCCTGAACAGGTCTCTGTCTCTCTCTAACTGTCTCTCTCTCTCCCCCTCTCTCTAACTGTCTCTCTCTCTCCCCCTCTCTCTAACTGTCTCTCTCTCTCCCTCTCTCTAACTGTCTCTCTCTCTCCCCCTCTCTCTCACTCTCTCTCTTTCTTTC
>JAFFST010042356.1:10298-39581 GCA_022414735.1 Noturus placidus | reverse complement strand
TGTAGGGTGGGTGTGTAGTTGTAGGGAGGAGGGTGGGTGTGCGGGGTAGGGGTGGGTGTGGTGGGACAGGGGGTGTGTAGGGGTGGGTGAGGGTGTGTAGAGTGTGTTGTGGGGAAGAGGGTGAGGGGGTGTGTAGGGTGGGTGTGTAGTTGTAGGGAGGAGGGTGGGTGTGCGGGGTAGGGGTGGGTGTGGTGGGACAGGTGGTGTGTAGGGGTGGGTGAGGGTGTGTAGAGCAGCAGAGGGGGTGTGTGAGGGTGTAGGGCTGGGTGGGTGATAGAAAAGCTATGGGTACGAAAGCTATGAGGCTTTGAGGTTAATGAATATTAGGAATTAATATTAATCATGTGTGCATTAATATTCAAATATCTTAAATACGTTTATGTAGCTAAAATTCTCCTTCAGTCGTCCAGTATGCCTCTGAGCTAATGAGCGGCGCCGATAGGGTGGGGTGTAATTTGCTATGGGCCGGGTGACCACCTGAATGAGGAACTAATTTTATATATTAATGTGTTGTTTTTGTTTTATTTCTACAGACGTTTAGAGACGGATTTGTATCCTCTGGGATCCAGCTACGTCACTGACATTGAGTGAGTTACACTTCTTCAGCAGTTAAAGTTTAACTGTGTCTCTATAGCGTGACCCCGGGCCTCTGTACTGCCCTCTGACCTTCTGATCATAGTTTAGATTCTTGTACAGTCCCCACAGGAGTACACTGTTATCTCAGATAATCCAATCTAATCTAATCCAGCTCTCAGGTGCCGTTAGTGTCATGTGATGTTTATTTAATAGTTGAAAATAGTTGAAAAGTGGCTGTAATAAATAAAACTTTGATTTTCTGATTATCATTATCATTTTCTGATGAAATAAGTTTTAAAATGCTGTATTGTGGTGTGTGTGTGTGTGTGTGTGTGTGTGTATGTAACTTCTGAAATGCTCTGTTCCTTCTCCTCCTACAGCGGTGTCCATGATATAACAGTCGGCACAAAGGTAAGTCCCGCCCCGTCGCTATATCGTTACTATAGTAACGGCTCATTCACACGGACGTGTACGGAGGTTGCTCCGCTAATAAGTGTGATAGTTGATGTGAAGTTTTATTAAAGTCAGGAGAAATGTGTTTAACGCGTGTAGAAGGAGTCTCCTGTGTCAACGCTTTGCCAGTCAGAGGTAACGCTGTAACTTTAAGTTTCCCAAATCTTCAGCACAGAGGAGTTTATAGGATTAAAAAGTATGACGTTGTTTAATAAAACACTCAGGGACCTGCTGTTAGGAAAATAGCCAACCCCACATCATCAGACCAGCTCAGTGTTTATTATGTAATTACTCTCCAGTTATAATCTGTAGCTTATCAGCTTTTGCATCAGTGTGACTGTGTTTGTGTTTAAGGTTTATAAACTTTAAAACGAGTGCGGGGGCGTCGTGCTTCTAGTTTCCTTCAAATAGGGAAAATAAATAAATAAATGAGCTGGAAGCCGGCAGGGCATGGCATTCCTCAGAGCGGCGTGCAACTCCAGCGCTCGCTCAGAACCGCTCTCGTCCATTGTTCAGGAGCAGCTGTGTTTCCTTCCTCTGAGGATCTCAGCCATGTTTCCTGCTCCGGTGTGAGAGACATCACAGGACAATCACATCACCGGACTGAGATGTTTATTGGATGGTGGATGGGGAGGAGGATAGTGGATGGGGGGCAGATCAAGGATGGTGGAGGAGATTGGGGAGGAGGATGGTAGATGGAGATGATGGATGCGGAAGGAGGATGGTAGATGGAGATGGTAGATGGGGAGGAGGATTGGGGGAGATCAAGGATGGTGGAGGAGATTGGGGAGGAGGATGGTGGATGGGGAGGAGGATGGTGGAGGAGATTGGGGAGGAGGATGGTAGATGGAGATGATGGATGCGGAAGGAGGATGGTAGATGGAGATGGTAGATGGGGAGGAGGATTGGGGGAGATCAAGGATGGTGGAGGAGATTGGGGAGGAGGATGGTGGATGGGGAGGAGGATGGTGGAGGAGATTGGGGAGGAGGATGGTAGATGGAGATGATGGATGCGGAAGGAGGATGGTAGATGGAGATGGTAGATGGGGAGGAGGATTGGGGGAGATCAAGGATGGTGGAGGAGATTGAGGAGGAGGATGGTGGATGGGGAGGAGGATGGTGGAGGAGATTGGGGAGGAGGATGGTAGATGGTGGATGGGGAGGAGGATGGTGGAGGAGATGGTAGATGGAGATGGTGGATGGGGAGGCGGATGGTAGATGGAGGGAGATCAAGGATGGTGGAGGAGATTGGGGAGGAGGATGGTAGATGGGGGGGAGATCAAGGATGGTGGAGGAGGATGGGGAGGTGGATGGAGGGCGGAGGAGAATAGGGAGGAGGAGGTGCTGGATATGGGGAGGATGGTAGATGGGGGGGTGGTGTAGGAGGTGGTGGATGGGGAGCAGGATGGGGTGGTGGAGGAATAGCAACAGTGCAGTGTTTAGTGTCGGTTATTAAAGCTGATGAACAGAACAGAAGTGACTTTGTGCTGCTGCTGGAGTGCGTAAAGCTTCTGTTCATCAGATCATGTGACCAAACAGACGCTTGCCATCTTGAAGCACTTTATTAAGAGACTGAGGCTGAAGTGTGTGTGGATGTGCTTTACAGTGGTGTATTTAAAACTAAAATGTAAAGTGTGTGTGTGTGTGTGTCAGAGCCTTCAGAATAAAAGAATGAAAGACTGTTCAAGTTTAATCCGCGTCGTCTAAATGTTCTACACTTTCCACTAAATACATCCATCATCTGATCCCTTTCAGCTCTGGGTGAATCATTTCAGTAATCCACCTGCTGTTGATTTATTGTTTAGTTTATTCATTATTTATGAAGAACTTCCAGTTAATTTTTTAAAATAAGAAACGTTATGATTATGATAGTTATATATTGGCTTATTTGTATTGAAGTTTTATTTATGTATTTTTGTTCTTTATTAAGCTACTTTTTTTTTGAGTTTTCAAAATGTAATTTTTAGTTATTTAGTTTTATTTACTTATTTTTTATTTTATATTTATTATTCTTAATTAAGCTATTTGTTAAGAATTGTAGTTTTATTTGTTATTTTTATTCTTGTATTCCAAACTAAGCTATTTGTTCATTATGCTAGTTATCATTTCCATCTATCTGTTCATCTAGTTGCTTGTTTATTTTAGGCAGCTTATGATTGTGTGTGTGTGTGTGTGTGTGTGTGTGATTTCAGAGAGGTTCTGACGAACTCTTTTCTTCCTGCGTCTCTAACGGTCCGTATATCATGAGCTCAGGAGCAGGTACGCACATAGGAGTCTCTGCAGAATAAATGGGCGTGTATTCACACATTGAACTAAATTTATTTAAATGAGCTACCAATGTTTTATTTCTGTGCCGAGGATGATTGATTATTTTGATTAATAGCTAAACTTGTGAAATTGTAAACACCAGCCTGGTTGTTTGCGTCTCTAGCGAACGGTAACGACAGTAAGAAGTTTAAAGGGGACATCAGGAGTCCGGGAGTCCCCTCTCGGGTCGTCCACGTCAGGAAGTTACCCAGCGACATCAACGAGGCTGAGGTGATCTCATTAGGACTTCCCTTCGGCAAAGTGACCAACCTGCTGATGCTCAAGGGCAAAAACCAGGTGTGTGTGTGTGAGAGACTGGCATTAGCTAGTGAGTGGGAATTGGCCAAGCCTTAACTGAAAAAAGATCGAAGCTCATGGTCAGGAGGAAGTTTAGTCGTGTATTCATAAGTGTGTTGTGTGATCTCAGGCATTTCTGGAGATGAACACTGAGGAGTCTGCTCAGACCATGGTGAACTATTACTCCTCTGTCACGCCCGTCATCCGAAATCATCCCGTCTTCATGCAGTACTCCAACCACAAGGAGCTGAAGACCGACAACTCGCCCAACCAAGTGGTACATCAGTCATTAACACGCCCTTACACACACTGTGGTTTGGGACATGCCCAAAGTGGGCTACTGTGGGTAGGCCAGTGTGGGTGTGTCTCAATCCACACACTGTTCCCATTGACCCGGAAGCATTATTGTCCCCACCCCATTGGGTTTTTACCAGTTTTCTGCCCCACCCCTTTGTCTTTGTGTTGTTCTTGGCTCCGCCCCTTTGTCCCCTCTATGGCTGGATGATGGTTTTGAACTGACTTGCTGATTAGCACAGTGTGTAATATGGTGTTGGTGTTGGTTTTAGCGTGCTCAGGCGGCCCTGCAGGCGGTGAACGCGGTTCAGACAGCCAGCGTGCCTCTAAGCGGCATGGATGCAGGAGGATCAGGAGGATCAGGAAGTCCTGTATTGAGGGTGATTGTGGAGAACCTGTTCTACCCAGTCACTCTGGAGGTTCTGCACCAGGTAACTACACAACAGTACAGCGTTTTATTCTGACCGATTATCCACACTGCATATAGAACTCGTTTAATTCTGTTTCTTCTGGGTTGTTGGGGTAGATCTTCTCAAAGTTTGGCACGGTGCTGAAGATCATCACGTTTACCAAAAACAATCAGTTCCAGGCTCTGGTTCAGTACTCGGACCCCATGACTGCTCAGCACGCCAAGCTGGTGAGCCGCTCCCTACGCTCCCTCAGTGTAAAATCTACAGTCATTAATCAAATAAAGTGGTGTTGGATTGTAGAGTATCAAGATTAACTACAGAACCGGAGCTAAATCTTCAGTGATTACACCCACCTGCTGCTGTAACCATATCCACGGTCCTGTGCACATCCCAGGACTCTCTTCCTCACCACTGTCATTCTGTACACATCTAAATCCACATCTGGATTTCTGTTAAACTGCTAAATGTTTTTGTTTATTTATTTATTTATTTATTTATTGCTGCTTTCCTTCAGTCTCTGGATGGACAGAACATCTATAATGCCTGCTGTACGCTGCGCATCAGCTTCTCCAGACTCACCAGCCTGAACGTCAAGTACAACAATGATAAGAGCAGAGACTACACTCGGCCTGATCTGCCTACGGGGGATGGCCCGGCCTCGCTCGAATCGCAGACCATGGCCACCACCGCCTTCAGTAAGAGCATCACAGCACTGCGGCGGCGTTTGTTTATTTCTCACTGTAGTCACACTAGCACTAGATGCGTAGTTATGTACAGCTTATTAATGAACTGCTTATTTCTTAATCCTTTGTTTGTTTGTGTTGATCAGCTCCTGGTTTAATCTCTGCATCCCCGTTTGCGAGTGCTCACGGTTTCCCTCCAGCGTTCACCCTCCAGCAGGCTGCAGGTCAGATTACACCTGTACACACCGCATTAGAGTTCAAAACTCCTAATAATTATTCCTTTAAAAGCCCTTTCAGTCCTATCCGCTGAGCTAATCTAGCTTCTGTTGTAACGAACATTGCTCTTTTCCCGGTCAGGTCTGATATTCGCAAGAGTATGCATTCGTGGAAAATTGTGCAAACAGTCGTGCAATAAGAATCCGAATTTAATAAGAGTGTAACGATACACAACTCGCTATTTTAAATTCTCATATTTAATCATATTTTATGACTGGAAAAAAAACTACTTAAGCACATGAGACGGCATTTCTAACTAGAAATAGAGCTCCAAAGAGGCTAAAATGCCCCTTGACGCATTTTTGCATCGTGGGGGGGGTTTACTTTAAAAACTATTATTGAAATATTGGGATTAGTTTCAGGTAAATGTTTATCTGTAACATTTATAGGTTCTGCATCACATCCCGTCTTACTTTAATGCATTGATCTCATATCGTCATGGCGACGCCCAGTGTATTTCCTTTGGTACATCAAACCATTGTGACCTCTGAGAGGGCTCCGCCCATTTCCCCTCTCTTTTAATTGTGCAAGTAAGTTTAAAAATATCCCAGTTGGCTGAAAGAAGTGATTTTTATCTTTTGTTTGTTTTTGTCCGTCCTCAGGTTTGTCTTTTCCCGGCATTCCCAGTGGCTTGGCATCTCTCGGCGTGTCAGCGGCCACTGCGGGTCGACTTGCGATGAGCGGTCTGAACACCACAACACACACCGTCCTGCTCGTCAGTAACCTCAACCCTGAGGTGTGTGTGTGTGTGTGTGTGTGTGTGAGAGAGAGAGATCAGTTTGTTGTGAAGTTATTTAACTCGTGTATAGATGATAACCCTCAGATAAATCACTTTGTTTAGTATGTTTCTTGATTTAGGGATTTTGTATTTTTGTAAGATATTCCAGTTCCTGCAGTACTTAATAAAAGATGAATTGTAAGTCGTTTTAGACTTTAGGGCGGCTGTGGCTCAGTCGGTCGAGCGGGTTGTCCACCAACCGTGGGGTTGGCGGTTCGAATCCCGGCCCGGGTGATCCCATGCCGAAGTGTCCTTGGGCAAGACACTGAACCCTAAGTTGCCCCCGATGGCAAGCTAGCACCTTGCATGCAGCTCTGCTACCATTGGTGTGTGAGTGTGTCTCATTAGTAAGTCGCTTGTAAATGTAAAATGATATTTCTGTAAAGCTGCTTTGAGACAATGTACCATTGTAAAAAAGCGCTATACAAATTGATAAATTATAATTAAATTATAATTATTAGACTTGAAAGCAGGAGTAAAGTAAAGCTGGCGTTGAGGTTTTGACCATGGATCATGTTTATAATTTTCTCTCTGCCTTTTCCTGTGTTTCATTGTTAATCTGTTTCTCCTCTTTTTCTCTTAGTGAAGGCATTTAATTTTAGCGACTTCTGAACCACTGTGTGTACTCACCTGACCTTCTGTTTTTTTTCTTCTTTCTCTCTCTCTCTTTTTTTTTTTTTTAAATTTAATTTTATTTAATTTTTTTACATCTCCATCTTGCTCGTCCTGGCTTTTTTTTCTCCCCATTGACGACGAACGACAAACCCACATTTGTTCTCTCCTGGATTTTTTTTTTCTCCTTCTTTTACGTTCTGTTGTTTGGATCTGCGGAAATGTTGAACCTGCACTTCTCCGATCTTTCTCCCTTCCCTTCCTCCCTCGCTGCCTTCCTCTGCTGTCTCTAAAGAGCGTTACGCCCCAATGCCTCTTTATTCTTTTCGGTATGTTATCACAGCCATCTCCTCCTTTTTGTGTTTCACATTGATAACCATTCTGTCTCAGTGTCTCCACCAATCAGCTTTAGGCAGATGCAGACATCATATGGGACGGGTTTAAGTTAGCAGGTTAGCTAATCGGCAACAAGATGCAGCATTTTTACTTTTTGTCACATCATATAAATCTCTAAACAGAAATTACCCAGCGCTCCAGGTTTAATCGAGGATTTTAATCAGGAAGTAACTTGTGTGCAATTTCCAGATAAAAGTGAGGTGCCGTGTGAAACGAGGTCCACATTTAAGGTCGATTTAAAGTGTAAAGTCCCTCTTGCAAAGCAGTTTATGCCAACGTGTACACGCTCGAATCTCTATAATAACTTAAATTCTTTTTTATTTGTTTCTTGGTCCAGAAGTTGATTAAAAGGATGCGCCCTAGGTAGTGACACTACATTTTTAGTGTGCACTTGTACATGTATAGGGATCGTTTTAGATTCTTTTGGTTTCTGAGAAGGAAGTGTTGCATCTTGTTGCCCATTCCTAAAGTCCTCTAAGGCACCCTGTCTGATTTTAAACTCCATCTTAGCAATTTGCATGACATTTATTTAGCATGTTGTGATAAGTCAGATGACACGATGACACAGCTGTAGACTGTATAGTCATTACGTAGGTGTAGTGTACATCAGGGCTGAGTTGCAGATAGGATGTAGCGCAGAATGATTACGATCAAACTCAGAATTGTAGAGTTATTATTGAATTAGAAATATCACGTCTGTTATCACGTAGAGTGATGAAGTGTTTTAGTGCATGTCGTATCCACTGAATTTCACTGATTCAATGATCTATGTGTCAGGACTGAATGATGCTTAGTGTGTGTGTGTGTGTGTGTGTGTGTGTGTGTGTGTGTGTGTGTGTGTTGAAGGTGTGTATGGTGACGTGATGAGGGTGAAGATCCTCTTCAATAAGAAAGAAAATGCTCTGGTGCAGATGGCAGATGCAACACAAGCACAGCTTGGTAAATACTGGCTTTTTTATTCAATTTAACAGCGAGCTGAAAATAGAATTCATTGTTTATAATATTGGATGGGGGAGGGTGGGTAAAGATGGGGGTTGGTAAGAGAAAAGAAGGGGTAAGGAATGAGTGGAGCATAGAAATGGATGCAGAGAGGGATTGGGTAGGTAGAGGGTATTTAGAGGGATATGGATGGGGTATGGAGAGTTATCGGATAAAGAGATGAGTAGTGGGAGGAGATTGGGGGGGTATGGAGAGGGGTGGCATGGACTGGAGATTTAGGGATGGTATGGAGAGGGATAGGATTGAGGAATTAGGTAAACGATGGGGGTATGGAGAGGGAAGAATGGGGGTATGGAGAGTGGATGGAGGAATAGGGATGGGAGGGAGGAAATTGGGTATGGAGAGGGGTGGAGTATGGTGAGGGATGAAGATAGAGTGAGGAGATGGAGCGATGGGTATAGAGGGGGGGAAGTGGAGGTATGGAGAGCGAGGAGATAGGGGATGGGGTATGGAGAGGGAGGGTATGGGGTATTGAGGGCGGATGGGGGTATGGAGAGGGAGGAGATGGGGGGATCGAGAGGAGGGTATTAAGGGATGAGGTGTGGAGAGGGAGGGAATTGGCTGTTGAGGGAGTATGGGGTATGGAGAGGGAGGAGATGGGGTATTGAGGGGGGAATGGGGGTATGGAGAGCGAGGGGATGGGGGGTATGGACAGTGAGGGTATAGAGAGATGGAATGGAGAGGGAGTGGATGGGGTATGGAGAGTGGCAGTATGGTGAGGGGAGGGGATAGAGAGATGGAGAGGGGCTAGAGAGATTTTGTATGGAGGGGGGAGTGATATAGAAGGGATTGGTTATGGTGAGGGGATAGAGATGGGGGATGGAGAGGGAGGTGTGAGAGATGGTTAATGGAGAGGGAGGGGATGGATGGGATAGAGGTGGTTATGAAGGGGATGGGATGGGAGTATGGAGAGGTGATGGGGTGGGTTTATGGAGGGGGATGTGATGGTGAGAAGGGGTTGTGAATATGGAGATTGAGAGGGGATGGGGTTATGGAGGGGGATCAGGAGGGAGGGATTAAAATGGATGTAGAGATGAACGTATTTGCTTGTAGAGTTTAGTAACACTTTGCAGAATTTAAGGCTGTGTCTCACTCACTGTGTACGAGAGTTTATATATTGAATATACTTTGATTAGGAGTGTGTGGTTTGAGATGCTGCCCAAACTAACAGGGTTTAATTTTGATGTATAATAATGTGTGTCTGTGTGCGTATCAGCGATGAGTTACCTGAATGGTCAGAAGCTGCATGGAAAGCCTCTGCGTGTGACTCTTTCCAAACACACCACAGTGCAGCTTCCCCGAGAGGGACACGAGGACCAAGGACTCACTAAAGACTTCTCCACCTCTCCTCTACACCGCTTCAAAAAACCTGGCTCCAAGAACTACTCCAACATCTTTCCTCCGTCCTCCACCCTCCACCTGTCCAACATCCCGTAAGTATCCACCCTCCACCAGTCCGACATCCCACCCCGTAAGTCTCCACCCTCCGCCTGTCCGACATCCCACCCCGCAGGTCTCCGCCTGTCGGACATCCCACCCCGCAGGTCTCCGCCTGTCGGACATCCCACCCCGCAGGTCTCCGCCTGTCCGACATCCCATCCCGTAAGTCTCCGCCTGTCCGACATCCCATCCCGTAAGTCTCCGCCTGTCCGACATCCCACCCCGCAGGTCTCCGCCTGTCGGACATCCCACCCCGCAGGTCTCCGCCTGTCGGACATCCCACCCCGTAAGTCTCCGCCCTCCGCCTGTCGGACATCCCACCCCGTAAGTCTCCGCCCTCCGCCTGTCGGACATCCCACCCCGTGAGTCTCCGCCTGTCGGACATCCCACCCCATAAGTCTCCGCCTGTCCGACATCCCACCCCGTAGGTCTCCGCCCTCCGCCTGTCCGACATCCGTGTGTTCAAAACCTTTCCCCCATGTGTCCTGCACCAGCTCCATCACCAAACACAGGGAGAATAAGTAGTATGCATGTATGTAGAGTTGATGACACCCTTATTACATTTAGTGTGTGTGTGTGTGTGTGTGTGTGTGTGTAGACCTGCTGTTGGTGAAGATGACCTTAAAGGACTGTTCATAAGTTCAGGAGCCACAGTGAAAGCCTTCAAGTTTTTCCAGTATGTTCTCTTTCTCACTCACTCCAACACTCACTGCACCTACAATTTATCCTCTTTATTTATTTAGGAATAAATATTTAAAGTATTTGTTTTAATGTTTATAAACAAATATTTGTGTAATGACTTTATTTCTGTTATTTTTTTATTGAAAACACTTTGTTGGGGTTTATATTGAATTAGATTCTATATTTGTGGGGTTTTTGTTTGTTTATATTTTCATTCCATCTTTTTGCGGATTTTTTTACACAACTTTATTTACAAAACACTGCATACACAATGTCTTCAAAGTTGTTTTATATTTAATTATATTATAATTTTGTTCATTTTGGTCATCTTTTGTGTAACGTTTATTTCTTCTTTTAACGATTCTGCTTCTTTTTTTTCTTCCTTTTTTATTTCTATTTTCTTCACTTTTTTTCCTCTCTTTTTATTCATTTTCTTTTATTTCATTTATTTTTCAAATCTGTATTTTTAACCGATTTCCTGTTTTTCGCCCGCTCCCTCTGTTCTCTCAGGAAGGACCACAAGATGGCGCTGATTCAGCTCGGCTCAGTAGAGGAGGCCATCGAGTCTCTCATCGAGTTCCACAATCACGATTTGGGCGAGAACCATCACCTCCGCGTCTCCTTCTCCAAATCCACCATCTGAGAGTCGCTCAGGGTTCAAAACATCCCACACGCGCGCGCGCACACACACACACACACACACACTTCATCATTCCTTTTCTTATGATTCACACACAGAAGAAACCCAATATTTTAATTTGGGTTTAATTTGTAATCTTTTATTTCCTCGCACATTTTCTTAAACATTTTGGTGCAAAAAGATAATTTGTAGTGTAATCATCGTTGTATCTCTATATATATCTCTATACGCTGATTGTTTTTCTATGGGGATTCTGGGAAATGGTGTGGGGTGTCTTGGTTTTTTTTTGTTTTTTTTTCTTGCAATCATAAATGCTGCCTGGTTCACAATCAGTGCCTATAATCACACACACACACACACACACACACACACACACACACACGACAAACAGTTGCTCTAAATTTTGAAAACGTCCTGTTCTTCGCATTTCTGCCTTTCAAAAAGCAGTGCCTTATATGGTCACTTCCTGTTAGGCCGTAATTCTGTTTCTGATAAAGCACTCAATGTTTTGATTTTCATTCCTGGGCAAATTTGACTATTTTTGGTTTGTAAAGGAACGGATTTGCATATGAATCAGTTTTATTTGCATATCAGACACCCAGAGCAGAAATGTATTCTTCTTATTTCCATGTTTCTCAGATATTTTACTATAAGACCATGTTCTTATATTATGACTTCAGATATTGTGTAGAATGTAGCAGATTATAAACAATTCATCTGAATCATTGTCGAGAATATGAAGATTTTCTGCTAAGAGGTGTTTTTGTGTTGAGTAAAAAGACGTGTTTGGTAATGAAGCAGGTTAATTTGCATATGCGTATCGTTATTCCTGTTTTGTGGCATAAAGAATCGTTTATATTCCAAACAAAGCTACAAATTCCTCGTCTGGAGAAAATTTGAGCAATGGTTCATCACTTCAGGGCTTTTTGATAGTTTTGACAGTAGAACCTTCTTGGTCGTATATTAATTATTCGGATTAGTCTATAGGACACACCCCTTGTTAGAATATATTTGCATATTGGAGCCATTTTTTGGCTTTTTGATTCATCTCTTACTCGGATTATTTGTTTCGTGCTCTAAGGATCTTGTGACTGGTTTCGATGCTCGAGAGGAATTTAAATCCTCTTATGAAGTAAATTTGAGTAAGATTTTTCTTTTTGAGCGATTTACATGTATAAAAGAAGATATTTGTAACTAGAGGAAGAAGAAAAAATCAGGTTAAAGTGCCTCAAAATCAGCCAAGTGATATGTTATTAATTAATTTGCCATATGATTAATTTTATATTAGAGCTTCAGGAGGAGGTTCACAGGATTTTCATAATAAAAGGACATTCAGCTTTAATCGCGGTTAATTTGCATATTAATCCCAGGCATGTGGTTTTGTTTTTTTTTTAAGTTCTTTGTAGATTATTGATTTATTTTGTAAAGAATTTGATCATTAATTGGTCATTGAACAGCTATCCAGACATCGCGGGGATTTACAAGATCTATTTAAACTTGATCCTTTTTCTCTTATTTTAATTTGAACTAGTTAATTTGCATATCAAGCTTTGTCTTGTGATTTATTTTGGTCTTTGTTTTGTAAATCCTCAGATAAAAGTTCTGAGATCATATGAAATGTGTAAGATTTAGTTGTTATTATCTTATTGAGCATTTTGTTTATCCCCCTGGTAATTTGCATATTAATGCTGGGTAAGTCCTGGGTTCTAGTGGATCAGGACTGAGCACGGTCTATAGAAATTATTTTGGTGTATTAAATGTCAGAGTTTTGATATGAAGGTTAAATATTCGAGTGTTTCGAGGCTAATGATTGGGATTGTTGTTGAATAATTTTTTTATTATTTGTGTATCCTAGCTTTAGTTGGCAGAGTTTAGCTCCTCCCCTTTTAGTTCATTTTGTTGTTGATCTGTTATTGCTGTATTGCTACACTTCTGTTCATAATTCTTGTGCACACACACACGTGTTGACGTGGCTGATGTAATGGAGGAGACGGATCACTGTGCCTTCACTCGCTCGGTGATTAATTTCTGCACAAAGCACTAAAACTTCATTTCAATTTGCGTAACCGCGAGCCCAAACATGGCGTCGCTGCTGCCTTTCCCATTTAAATTCAGCATTCATGTTCAGAGTGTTTACACTTTATTCCCTCAGACACCAAATCTACTTCCTGTTCAAACCTCTCAATGTCTTAATGATGAAATGAGTCTTTATTGTGGGCACTTTGTTTGTAATGTAGTTAACGAGGTTGACGTGTTTGCATTTCTGTATATGAATAAAACATTCACAGCTTTCCTCCTTTCACACCAAACGCCAGAGGATGCTAGCTCAGCGCCACTGGTTTAGCATGGTGTCCTAATTTACACAATATACCCATCGATTGTGAATGAAGAGCTCTGTTGCCAGGCTTTAAGCCACGCCCCCTACCTGAGTGTGATCCAGGTGCTAGTGCTAGACCGGAGGCTGCGAGCGTCTCTTACTTGGCTGAGAGAAAGCGTTTGGTGTAAAGGTGGTGCTGTGCATGTTTTATTCTGGGGTAAAGCGTCTGGTTTATTACTCTCATTCCTTTTCGCCATATTTTGATGATGTTCAGGTGCCTTTAATCGCTGAACACAAAGACCAAAACATTTGTAGTCTTAAGATGGCGTGGAGTTTAAGTCTGTGTCCCTAACGCTAGTGTTTAATAAGTGTGTTCTTACTGGAGTTCATGCTAACGGTTGCCACGAAACCTTCAAATAACTGATTTACTTTAACATTACATTTGTTTCATTACACACTTAAACTCGCCACTCACCGTGCATTATGGGTAATGGCTGAAGTTCCAGTAAGCGCACTAATCCAGTCTTTAATTCTAGTATTTGGGACGCAGTGCTACTTTTCTCCAAGCCCCCGGATTGGTTTTCTGTTGCCCCGGTCCTGAGTTGGGATTGAAATGAAAATCACGTCTGTGTATATTTTGATAACGTCGACATTTGTAGAGCATTTATGTTTTGTATTGCGCAGAATATTAAAGGTGTTCCATCACAGCGTGTGTATGTTTATGGAAACACAGCCATGCATTCCTTCTTTTTATTATTTCTTCATTCTTTCAATAAATCCTTCATTCCTTTTGCCTTATCTTCAGTTTCTTGCTTTTCTTAACGTCTTCACTTTCATCTGCTTGTTTAATGGTCATCGCTCTGCTGTAGAAACGTCTTTCTCTGGGTTAAAGTACCGCTTTCGCTTGCGGTGGAGTTGGTTCTAGGTGTATTACACTGTTTGGGTGAATTGTTGCTAATCATTTTGGGGTGTAGTTGGGGATTTTGCTGGGACATGAGGCCTTGCACACCAGTAAGGGTGGTTAAGGGCGGCTGTGTCTCAGTGGGTAGAGCGGGTTGTCCACTAATCCACTAATCGTAGGGTTGGCGGTTCGAATCCCGGCCCGGGTGATCCCATGCCGAAGTGTCCTTGGGCAAGACACTGAACCCTAAGTTGCCCCCGATGGCAAGCTAGCACCTTGCATGCAGCTCTGCTACCATTGGTGTGGAGTGTGTCTCATTAGTAAGTCGCTTTGGATAAAAGCGTCTGCTAAATGAATAAATGTAAATGTTTTATGTGTTAAATGTGGGGAAAGAAGTGTATGAATATATTCAATTGACATCACAGGTTGTGGAGAAGGACCTGAAGCAGCAGGTCTCTATGTGCCTCACTGTTTTTAAGGTTCAAGCTGGACAGCTGGTAAGTGGCTAAATTCCTCCAGCTTCTACACCTGATTAATGAACTTTTCATCCGAGGTTTCAATCACTACAAGAACGTTAAGGTCTTCACGTATTGGGGCAGAGAACATTTCAACTCTCTTCTGCAGAATGGATTCTCCGAGCACACAGGACTAATGTTTTATTAATGAGTTCTTCCAGCAGGGGGCGCAACAAGACCACAGCTGACTGGACTCGCATCATGTTTCTGTTCCACTTCTACATCTGCTTGTTCCACATATTTAGAGCCTGGATTTACTTCTACTTTATTTCTTTGGTGTGAATCTCACAGCTGTTTCCTTCAGGAGATCGAGCACATTCTGTGATGTTTCTGTCCAATGATCCGAAGAAAAAATGAAACTTCGGTGCCTTGGTTGCAGTTTCCTGCTCCGGGTCTGAGAGTTAATGAATAAAAACGCAAAGTATATTAAAAATATATAATAAAAAAAATTTTAAATCTCAAAATGAGCCCCATTTACAACACTTCATAGTCTAAATATGACTTTAAATAAACCTCAAGTGGTGTTTAAGCAATTTCATCTATTTTGAATCCACCGAACATCGACTGCAAAACCTTCTAAAAATGGTTTGATGTTGAAACTGGAGTTTAGTGGTCTAGCGTTGTGTTCAGTGTGGATGTCAGGACCAGGCGGCTTCATGTGTTCTAACAGAACATTGGAAGGTTGCCAGTAAGCACATTTGCATGTTTTTCAGATTGATGTGGTATTTGAGTAATCCCCACCTCCTGACCATTCTTATTGGGCCTGCTCTGAGGAGCGGAATAGTGGAGCAGGTGAGCGTTGTTGCTAAAACTGATGAAATTTCACATTTTTCAATCAAAAAACTAACTATTTAATATCAATTAGACTGGATCCATGTAAAAATATAAAGGACAAGCTAGCACTTAGCCATTGTATTTTCCATCAGAAGCTAACCACGATTGCTATTCCTCACAGAACGAAGACGCAACGCCTTCCTGACCATTTTCATCATTGCAAGCCCAGATAAACTCCGCCTCCTGTCCAAGTCTTTGATCTGATTGGCCCTCTGCTCTGGGGAGATCATGTCTTGACCATGACTACAACCAAGCGCGTTAAATAAGAATAATCAATTGAAAAAATATTCGTTCTCAGAATCTAAATTTGAAGTTTTATTGCGGACACAGAGAGAGAAAGGAAGCAGCAATAAGCCCCGCCCCCAGTCGATTCTCATTGGTCCTTTTGAGGAGAGGCTGGGGCCTGAGCGTTGTTGCTAACTGGGGTGCCAATAAACATTACAAATATTAGTTCTCACTCAGAATTAAAAGAAGTTGCATGGTGGGAAATAATGCTTTCCACAATTGTAGCTTATCATGATTGGTACTCTCAGTAGGTTTTTTTTTTTGTGTTTGTTTTCTCAGATGATTGCGATCGGGCGCGTGGGATCGGGCAGGTACGATCAGGCGTGTGGGATCGGATGGGTACGATCGGGCGCGTGGGATTGGGTGGGTACGATCGGGCGGGTACGATCTGGCGGGTGGGATCAGGCGTGTGGGATCAGGCGTGTGGGATCGGGTGGGTACGATCAGGCGTGTGGGATCGGGCGCGTGGGATCGGGCAGGTACAATCGGGCATGTGGGATCGGGCGGGTACGATCGGGCGCGTGGGATCGGGCGGGTACGATCGGGCGCGTGGGATCGGGTGGGTACGATCGGGCACGTGGGATCGGGCGGGTACGATTGGGCGAGTACGATCGGGTGGGTACGATCGGGCGCGTGGGATCAGGGGAGTGATGTTAACTGAGGTACCAGTTTGCCATTTTTCTTTTTTGCCATATTTATTTTTACTCTGAGAAAGATAGTGCGCCCAGGCGGGTGATAATAAGCAGCAATAAGCCCCGCCCTCAGGATCTGTCATGTGTAATAAGTATTAAAACAGATCAGTGTATATTATAGACAGGTTAGCAGTTAGCACGAGCTCATTCTTATTCCTGACTGAGATGAGAACGCAACGCCTTCCCGCCAATTTTGATCAGCACGAGCACCTGAATAAGCCCCGCCTCTTGCTGGTTATTATTGGTCGCTGCAAATAGCCAATCAGAATCGCCTGTGGTGTGAGAGGAGGTTTGAGCGCTCGGGTCGTTAGTCAGCGGTAATACTGACTGCGGTGCGGACCTGATACACACACACACACACACACACACACACACACTCTCACTCTCTCTCTCACACACACACACACACACACACTCTCTCTCTCACACACACACACTGCGGGGAGGTTTAAACACCACCACAGCTTCTGGATGAATACAGGAGTGTGTGAGAGGAGACACGTGACCATGAGATGAAAGAAAGGGATTTATTGGTGATCTAGAAGACCATATGAGGAAATGAAACCGTGACACATCACTGAGCTCGTGCATTTAAAGTTAAACCAGACTGATGATGATGATGAAGATGCATGAGGGATTTGACTGTACTGTCCATGCAAATCATTTCTCCTGCACTGGGAGACAGCTGGAGATCCTCCTCCACACGTGCTGAGCTTGAATTCAGGTGGAGGAACTTCACAGCACTTCATCATCCAGCATCATGGACACGCAGCTCATTTATAAAATATTATCCGAATAACCTCTGAGCCGTGGAAGAGAAGAGAAGGAGTTTCTGAGGAAGGATTTAACGTCCGTACGTTTAAGGTTCCTCCTAATGCTGAACATGTCCCTGAATAAGATCTGCTCATCGACATTCTGAATCCATGGATGAAGACGCGCACTTCATTACAGGGTTCCTGTGATGTTCCTCTGTGACAAATAAGATTTTTGTTTATATAAGGAGAAGATGATTGGTGTGACTCCCACCCAGATGGAGGTTCAGGTGTTGGTGTTGGTGTTTGCCGTGCTGTGTTTGGTGTGCGTGTGGACGGAGGACAGGATTCCCCCGTCAGACAGACATGCCGTCTACTGGAACAGCTCCAATACCAGGTTGGATCATCGCACAAACATTTACACACACGGAGCAAAGTACAAAAAGTCTGAAGAATGGAGATAAGCGCTACTCCATACAGGCTTTAGGGCTGAACGATACGATATTCTCTCTCAGTATCGTGATATTTTACATCCCGATAACATTTTCTCACCGTTAGCGTCAGGTGTCGGTGATGTTTAACGGCGTGGAGATCAAACATCAGGAGAATGAGGTCATGTGCTTTGTTCTCAGACGCTCTGAGAAAGTGAAGAATTAGATAAGTGTCGTGATATATTTTCTTGTATCTCATACCGTGAGTATCGCGGTTATCGTCCGGTTCTATTGCCGGATTTCTTTTTATATATACAGTATATATATATGTGTCACAGTTGTGCCCAAAAGTTTGCACACCCCTTGCAGAATCTGCAAAATCTTAATACTTTTAACAAAATAAGAGCGACGATAAAAAATCCCATGTTGTTGTTGTTTATTTAGTTCTGTCCTGAATAAGCTATTTCACATAACACATGTCCACATATAGTCCACAACACAAGATAATAGCTGAGTTTATAAAAATTACCCCGTTTAAAAGTTTACAAACCCTTGATTATTAATCCAGTGTGTCGTTACCTGGATGATCCATGACTGTGTTTGTGTTGTGAGAGTTGTTCATGAGTCTCTTGTTAAACTGTTCACTGTCCTTCAGAACAATCCTCCAGGTCCTGCACATACTTTACTTTTCCAGCATCTTCTGCATGTTTGAGTCTGTTCCAACAGTAACTATATGATGTTCAGATCCATCAGGACTGAGGGACGCGCACACGATGTTCCCCAGAAGACAAAATAATAACAATATACACCGATCATCCTGTTTAAACGTGAATAAACGTGAGAACGTCACTTAGAAGGTATGTTTTTCACGTTGTTTTGGTAGATCTGGAGGTCTTTTAACTCTGTGCTGTGCTTAAATTGCCATGGAGCTCTGAGGAACATTAGCGTCCATCATCATGATCCTCCTACACCACTGACATTTAAACCATTTGTTGGATATTTCTGTCGTGTGGGTATGAAGGTTTTACATTTTATTAAACGTGACGTGTGAAGGGCTTTTTGTCAATTCTCTGTGAGGAAAAGCTTTATTTTCTGAAAAGAAGTTTATTGGTGTGGAGGTTTGGTTTCAGCAGCACCTTCAGACCTTCTAATAAATCTGTGTGGTAAGGAAACATCTGAATAACTGGCCGGTGTATTGAAGGACACTGAGCCAAAACAAGCTGAAGGAAACCTAAATTACTGAAGCGGTGAAGGTTAAGATCTACATTCCTCTGTTCAGCTTTAAGCTTGACTCTTTAGATCAGGTTACACATCCGATAGGGGAGTACATACTTTTGGTTGTATATTGTATTATTATTTACTTTGTGGACAGAGTGTAACGTGGCTCAGTTTATTCAGATTATTTATAAACATGCTGTGATTGGATCGAGTTCTTCATGCAGGTTGTCCGATGAAGCTGTTATTATTGTACAGAAGACTGTTTTAAAGTTGTTTACTTGAGGAACTGTTCAAGCAGAACACATGAAAATAAGCTGAAGGTTCAGATATGAGATGTGAACTGACGCTCGTGTGCTACACCACTCTCAGTCATTACTGATGCACCTTAAAACAAAGGGTACTAAACGGAACCTTCGTTTGTTTCTGAGGTGGTACTATCAAACGCACACCTTTTGTACCTTTAGTGTATCTTTTTCCTGGGAAGATGTTTCTAGTTTACCTTTTAAAATGAATTGTAGTCCATTTCTGTATCTCAAATCATTTTAAAGGTACCATAGACACCATGATGACTCCTCAGTGTAGTACCTCAATTACAAGGAAAAGTATAGTTTATTACCCTTTTTCTGTGTATACATAATAATGTAAATGTGATTATTTATATAGGCATCAAAGTAATCTATGTTTAACAGTGCTAGTTTGGAAGAGGGTTAGTTCGTGGGGAAGAGGGTTAGTTCGTGGGGAAGAGGGTTAGTTCGTGGGGAAGAGGGTTAGTTCGTGGGGAAGAGGGTTAGTTCGTGGGGAAGAGGGTTAGTTCGTCGGGGAAGAGGGTTAGTTCGTCGGGGAAGAGGGTTAGTTCGTCGGGGAAGAGGGTTAGTTCGTGTAGGAAGAGGGTTAGTTCGTTGGGAAGAGGGTTAGTTCGTGGGGAAGAGGGTTAGTTCGTGGGGAAGAGGGTTAGTTCGTGGGGAAGAGGGTTAGTTCGTCGGGGAAGAGGGTTAGTTCGTCTAGGAAGAGGGTTAGTTCGTCGGGGAGGAGGGTTAGTTTGTTGAAACAAAAGTATTCATGTAACAAGGCTTAAATCCATCTCAGATTAGAAGAAGTGGTTTCAGTGATCATATTTGATTGATTGAAGCATTTCGGTTTTTATGTGGATCTCTGTCTTGTAATGCTGATATGACCTGGTGTAAAAGACGTTCTTCGTTCCTCAGGCACGTGGTTTCTCATGAGCGTTATCTTACTCTGCGATGATTGGAGAGGAATCAGTTTGTTAGATCCCATAACACTAGAAATTCATTACCACACTACAGTCTAATGTCTTTTATCATGCAGTGCAGTTTAATCAGAGTTCATCCAGGGAAATTGTCTGAGCTGTTAAGTGTGGTGTAAAGATTTTTGTTAGCTGTCAATGATTTAAAATAGTTTGCTAATATTTTATTAAAGTCTTATGTTTGTTTTTCTGTTATTTAGGATGTAGAATTAGAGTCAGGTTTCACTGAAAGGTCATGATATTGACCACATCATCTCTTATTAATGAGCTGAGCGATGTGACTGGTGATCCAGAATGTTCATCGCTTCAGCAGCAGGATGGACCTGTGTAAAGTGACCACGCGAGATGGGACACGCCCGCTTGCAAATGTCTCCGCACCGGCTTGCTTTTTGCTGTTTAAAATGACGTTTATATGGATTTGGTTGTGGCAAATGAAAAGTCCTCTCCTTTTGTGATAAACCTCTGTGACCTCGCCTGGTTGTAAAAACACAATGCAGCAGACTCCTCGCTTTCCATAAAAGACGAGCTTCGCTGAATCTTTATCACCGTGAGGTGAGCCAGATTTCGTCATTCCATCTGGGAAAACTCTCCACTGCCACATCTTCATCCAAATCACACCTGCCCCATGGTGGCGCTTTTCCCCCTGATGGAATGAGTGGTGGGGTGCCAATACTTTATGCACAGAAACAAATGAACTACAGTCAGTGACTCTACACCTACATCATGATCCGTATGGCAAGTGGAGCTGATAAACAGATATTACAGTTACACAAGCCCAAAAGTTTGTACCCCCCTGCCCCCGTGGGTTTTGATTGGAAAACTGATAAGCGCACATCTGTTTTAGAGTGAACTTTTAAATATTCTAAATAATTCTAAATAAAATCAGAATAAAGCAAATTCGACAGAAAAATAGTTTGCAAAGATGTTTTCATCCCCAGAACTGCCCTGTGTTGTGTGACGTCAGAGTGAATGAATATTACACCTCCGTTACGCGACACAGGTATAAACATGGACAAACAAGTCATTAGCGCATAATCATGTCTCATATCTCATGAAAAGGGGTGGGGTGTAAAATCTGACTATATACTATATACAGTATACTATACATTAGCATGCGCTGATTAGCATTTTTAATGTGATAATAGAGGAGCAGTGCTGAAACCTAACACACTTCTACATTCTTGTAAATGACCACCATCTTGTTGCTGCGGCTAAGGGTGTACAAACTTTTGCACTCAACCCTGAATCTAGGAAAAGTGTTTTATGTTTTGTGAGTATATAATTTCTATATATAATATAAAGTCTTTGATGAGTTAAACGTGTGCTGATCCTGAGCACCGCAGGGTTCTCGCCCTCTCTGTAGCTGTACGTGTGTTTTCCTCTCGCAGCTACACAACGTTTTTTCCCTGCAAAGGTTCCATTCTAATGCGTTCTGACATTCAGGTTCTCAGACGTGGGGGGGGGGCTAAATAAACCCTAAAGCCGTCTCACAGCTTTGTTAAAATATTAAAGAGATCACCAGCTGGACAGGACGGCCTTCGATCTGCTGCAGGCGCTGAATAACTCTGAGTCTGTACGAGTGAATGTCCTGCAGGTTTTATTCGGAGGTGTTGAACATCAGCTGTGGGTCATTCTCCAAATGCTGTGGAGAATTTCTGACCAGGAAGATGGTTTGAATTTGGAATTAACTTTTCATAAATGTTTGGAGATTGTGACTGTAATGAAATTCTTTCAGAATGAATAACCGGTATAAGAAACACCTCATTCTCCCTCATTGTGTTATTACAGGTCTTTATTGTGAGGTTCTACATATGACCTTTATAGGCACTCCCAGATAAACGCCCAGATAACCCGATATTTGACCATTTGTACAATCTGGATCCATTCCTCTCTGTATTCACACACACACGGTCATGGGTTCTTCAAGGGTTCTTTAAGGCTTTATTGGATGATTAGAGATCTGTATACTGCTACAACACTTCCAGTTTTCCACCTTTAAGGGTTCCCCAAGAGGGAGAATTTGACCTTCATCAATCACTTTGTGTTCCTTACACATGGGTTCCTTCTCAAACTACAAACTGACAATAGAGCACCATGTTAGGGTAAATGCGTTCCTAAAAAGGATCTTTTAAGGGTTTACGGGATGTTCTGGTGATGGTCAAACCCGCTACAGAGTTAGTCTCCACGGCTTACTCAGTCAGGAAGAAAAACTTTAATATTTAGATGTGTGTTTGAATTTCCCTTTGTGGTTTTTCTCTCAAATGCAAATGATAAATTAGCATAAAACCGGATGGCTGAAGATGTGAGCGAGGTCTCTGCTGCGGAAAAGACAAACAGGAAGCGCAAAAACAGGTCAATAAAAAAACAGAGAGAATAAAAGAGCTGCGTCTCTGGAGGGGAAAAAGCTTTCTTCATGCTCTCAGGAGAATAATGAGCACAGTCACGGATAAAGAACTGAGAGGAGAGGATTCCTGCACTTCACTTCGAGAGGGAGAGAGAGAGAGAGAGAGAGAGTGTGACAGAGGGAGAGAGAGAGGGAGGGGGCGAGAGAGAGAGGGAGGGGGCGAGGGAGAGAGGGAGAGAGAGAGTAATATGGGTAAGAGATAGAGACGGATATAGAGAGAAATTGGAGATGGGGATAAATGGAAAGAGAGTGATGTGGATAGGGTAGAGAGAGAGAGAGAGAGCGAGGGAAAGACAGGGAAAGAGTGAAATTAAAGATGAAAAGGAAGGGAGACAGAGACGGAGAGATGGGGAGAATAAAAGACTGAGAAGATGGAATAGATTGATTCAGAGAGAACAATGAGCAAGAGAGAAAGACTGATTGAGAGAAATGATTGAGAAAGAGACAGACAAGGAGAGAGAGATGGGGAGTGAGATAGAGATAAAGAAATGAGAGTGAGATAAGAGGACAAACAGCGAGGAGAGTGACAGGGAGAGGGGGAATTTAAAGATGAAGAGGAAGAGAGACACGGGGGAGAGAGAGAGAGAGAGAGAGAGAGGGAGTTCTAAAGAAAGTCATGCTCTACATGAGCTCTTAAAATTCTGGAGTGAACCAAACCTATCAAAATGAAGATCAAAGCAAGAGAAGTTTAATGGTAACCGTGGTGTCTTCTGCATTCTTCAACAAGGTAACTGCGTAGCACTGACAGAGCAGTTTGGAGGAAAAAGGGATCAAACAGAAGATACTGGAATGGATTCAAATCCAAATAACAGGCATGAGTGAGTTACCATCTATACTACATTTTAAAAGATTATTACTAAATTAGTGAGACAGAACTTGGAGAACCCTGTCCAGAGTGCACCCCACCTTGTGCCCGATGCTCCCTGGCAGAGGCTCCTGAAAAGGAGTAAGCGGTAGAAGATGGATGGGTGGAACTTGGAGAAACGTTTCCCACAAACCCCCATGTGAACTATGACCTAGGTGTAATGGTCTACAAGTCTGATGTGTGTGAAACGTCGTGTAAATATAAGCACTCCAAGCGCCTCAAAACACCTAATATACAAAGCAAGGAATAATAACATTTAATGGTTCCCACGGTGACAGTATAAAAGATACCAATAAATCATTTCCAATTTTACATCAACATTGTCTTGACATTGTCTTGAATTCAGGTAAAAATGGGAGTGCCATCCCAAAGTATGTCCAAAGACCCACACCTTCTGCCAGTTGGTGGCAGTATGACCGTGCTCTGCAAGTCACTCCCATGTGATCAGCCCCCAATAACCAATTAAATTCCAATTTTGACCTAAATCACACAATGCAAACCAGTTTATTGTGTCACCATGGCAACACCGTTCAATATATCAACAATCCATTCTCAGTTTAGCATCTGCAATGTCTTGGTGTGTTGGCCATGTCTGGTGCCTGACACATAAATCCCTTAGGAGGAGTATTTCAAAATCCAGAGCATGCAATTTTTATAAACAATCCAAAATGACAACTTCCTGCTGGGTGGAGCTAATACAAAATCCTACATTCCATCCAACATTGTTGACTTCCTGTTGGGTGGAGCTAAGCCAAAGGGAAAAATGTCTGAGATGGTGAGAACAATGTCCCCACCGAAACTAGTGATAATCAGACCCACTGTATGGCAACTCATTCTGAAATGTTAGAGGGCGCTATGGAGTCCACTGACCACACCCAGGATAAATGACAAAAAATTATTGAATATTGCCAATTTTTGATTGGTGTACCAAGGTTCAAGAGATTTTGCGTATTCCGAATATGGAGGTGCTGTGCTATGCAATTTCAAATCCCAATTAGATCCTGGCTCAGAATTCTCCAGGCAGTTATAGAACCGATTGCACTTTATGGCAGTGACGTTTGGGGTCCGCATGCATGAGTTGTGTAAAAGCATCCTCAGGGTACCGAGGAACACATCGAACAATGCATGCAGGGTAGAATTAGGCCGATACCACCTTATTAATCCACATCGAGAAAAGAGACATCACATTTTGGAAACATCTGAGAGAGAGCGAGCAAGAGAGAAAGAGAGTGTGAGAGAAAGAGAGTGTGAGAGAGCGAGTGTGAGAGAGAGAGAGAGCGAGTGTGAGAGAGAGAGCGAGTGTGAGAGAGAGAGAAAGACAGTGTGAGAGAGAGAGTGTGAGAGAGAGTGTGAGAGAGCGAGTGTGAGCGAGAGAGAGTGAGCGAGAGCGAGCGAGAGTGTGAGAGAAAGCGAGTGTGAGAGAGAGAGCGAGTGTGAGAGAGAGAGCGTGTGTGAGAGAGAGAGCGAGTGTGAGAGAGAGAGAGAGAGAGAGAGCGAGCGAGAGAGTGTGTGAGAGAGAGAGCGAGCGAGAGAGAAAGAGAGTGTGTGAGAGAGAGAGTGTGAGAGAGAGGGTATGTGAGACAGAGAGAGAGAGAGAGAGAGAGAGATCTGTTAAGAAGCTCAAAGCCTGTGAGGATCTTTTGAAGGAATAAAGCGCAGGATTATATCAGATCTGTATGGTTACAAAGCCAAGTGTCTTTTTGTTGTCATCCCTCTTTTAGCGTCCATCTTTTTTTTTTTTATTAAATCCCTCCATTAAGAGCGAAAGCCCTGTGAGAGCTCCGGAGAAAAAAAACTAGGAGCTCTGAAAGCTGAAGGTGGAGAGCTCATTACTATTAATGACCCTTTATATAACTCATCTACATACACACCGAGATAAAGAGTACAGCGGATCACTCTCTCTCACTCTCTCTCTCACTCTCACTCTCTCTCACGCTCACTCTCTCACTCTCTCACTCTCTCACTCTCACTCACTCACTCACTCTCACTCACTCTCTCTCTCTCTCTCTCTCACTCACTCCCTCTCACTCTCTCTCTCTCTCTCTGTCTCTCGCTCTCTCTCTCTCATCTTGGCTCCGTTCACAAGCACATGTTGACTTTTGTGTTAAATATTCTCTCACTTGTGGTAAATAATTAAAAACTTTCATAAAGTCAAATGTTGAGAGTCGGGATTTGATTCCGTATGTCGATGTATTTCTTTTTGAAACAGGACGTGAGCACATGCTGAAATTCCTGACTAATTTTACTTTCATGTAGCGAACAGGAAAGAGTTTGCTAAAACAAAACCGCCCACTCACACAAACTCCGCCCTCTTCCACATGAATAAACTCCATACATCTATCCTCAGTTGAAAAAGGGACTAACGTGCGGAAAAACACGTCGACGTACCGTGTTTACTGCTAACACACTGCTACTGTAGAGCATGACGCACCATCAGTACACTGTTATTTTAATCAGCGTCAGAAGTGTATTTCATAGCGACGATATTAATAGGGAACTGTATAGAACTGAACTGTACAGATCAGGAAAACATTATTCCTCACGAGTGTGAATTAAACCAAGCGCAGCACACAGGTGCTGACCTGAACCCACGTGTCAGAGAGCGGTCACACTGGCCATGGTGGAAACCTGAGTGCACATATATACGGAGGGTTATGGTAACGACCTTCAGACGACTACGCTACGGGTCTGCTGGGAACCTGAAGAGTGCGTGAAGGTGCAGCAGTAGTGTTCTACAAGCTGAATGAAATAAAGCTGTGAGTCTTGTTTTTAACAGGTGTACCATAACACTTCCTTCTGAGTGGGGTTAGGGTTAAATAAACATGCTTTGAGGCACCTCTACTGCTGCCCCCTGGTGTGTAAGAAGCGGTAGAGCTCGTAATGAATAATGGTAAATGGTGCACTTATATAGCGCTTTTATCCAAAGCGCTATACACTGTGTCTCATTCACACACACACACACACACACACACACACACACACACACACACACACAGGAGCTAACTTGCCATCGGGAGCAACATGGGGTTCAGTGTCTTGCCCAAGAACACTTAGGCATGTGGAGTCATGTGGAGTCATGTGAAGTCATGTGGGCCAGGAATTGAACCAGCAACCATACAATTAGTGAACAACCCGCTCTACCACCTGATCTACAGCCGCCCATATTAATATTAAACAGAAAGATCACAATACACCTCAGAGAAACAAATTTGTCTCGCCAGTCATTTGTATGTTGATATTCTGTCTAATGTCCACCCACTCTGGGGCTTTGTCTGCCCAATCCAAAGCTTTGTCTACTTAGTCATGGGCTTTGTCTGTCAAATCTAGGGCTTCGTCTACCCAATCTGGGGCTTCATCTGCCTAATCTGGGGCATTGTCTGCCAAACTTGAGGCTTTTTATGATTGATGTAAGGTTTTTAACACTTAATCCATGGCCCTTTTCTGCCTTTCAAGCCTGTCCATCTGAGCAGGTGCTTTGTCTACCTATTTAAGGACTTTGTCCCCATGACACAAGGCTTCTTATGCTTAACTTTTAATGCCAAAGTTTATTTTGCTCCCTGACATTTCTGCCCAGTCTGGGGCTTTGTGTATCTGACATTATGTTTGATGCGATTCTTTTAATGCATAAACGAAGGCTTTTTCCACCACCTGAAATTTTCACCTAAGTAGAGACTTTGTTTGCCCAGATGGAGGATTGGTCTGACCAAGTCAGAGCTCAGACCCACTGTGGTGTTCGTCTGTTTGAAAGAAGACTTTAATGCCATAGCAAAGTCTTTTTCCACCAGTCAACATGTCCTAAGCAGGGCTTCGCCTTTTTCTAATGGGGCCTTCCTCCGCCCGAGCAGGGACTTGGTCTACCTCAGGGGTGCACAATACGTCGATCGCAAAGGAAGTGCGGGTAGATCTCCATTAAAAAAATATAAACTGTATATAGATGTTAGCGTTGACGTACAGGACAGCCAGTCTGAGATCTCGTCTTTTCTCTCACCACACGTGCGATCAAACGCGTCAGAGCTAAAGACTAGCAAGTGAAATCACTGAGTTAACATTTCAGTCTTTTAAAGACAAAACCCAGCTCCCAGTGTGCACATTGATATCAGTCACCACGGACAGTGCGCCTGTAATGGTGGGCAGCGCAAATGGATTCATTGCCAAGTGCAGGGAAGGCGATCTGAGGATGAAACTAACCAGGATTCCCTCAGTAGCGGCGAGCGAAGAGGGAAGACCCCAGCGCCAAAATCCCCCGTCCCCTCGCGGGCGCAGGGAAATGTGGCGTACGGAAGTCCGCATCGCCTGGCGCGGGCCGGGGGCCTGAGTCCTTCTGATGGAGGCTCAGCCCGTGGTCGGTGTGAGGCCAGTAATGACCCCTGCCCCGCCGGGACGCGGGCTTTCTGGAGTCGGGACGCTTGGGAATGCAGCCCAAAGCAGGTAGTAATGTCTATCTAAGGACGAGATTTTGAAACTACAGACTGACATTCAGATGAAGTCCAGGGCTCATGGACAGTTTTGGAACTTACTCACAGGGGAAAAGAACCCAAACATGAGGACATGTGCAAGCTCACTGACTGCATTATTCGGCTCTACTTAGTTATGTGACTCTGCCTTTTCCCACATGAAGATTATTCAGTCCAAACACCGGTCCACAATGACTGATCATCATGTGGAGGCCTGCTGGACGCTGGTTACCAGCAGCAACCCTGTCTGATTCTATTCAGTGCACGTCATCAGAGTCAGGTACTGACCCAAAATGTACTGAAGTGTAGTGTGCCATAAGGGATCATGCAGTTATGCAAGGCACATGAATATGTATTGTGTGTATATATATATATATATATATATATATATTTATTTATTTATTTGAAGTATACTCAGTATATATATATATATATGTGTGTGTGTGTTTTGAATTTTTAGTGTAGGTAGATCTCTTTGACTCTTTGACTAAAAAAAGTCTGTGCACCCCGCTCTACCTGATTGGAGGCTGCTTCAGAACACCTTCAGGCTTCTTCCATGCAAATTTTTTTTTAATTCTGCCTAAGCAGGGCTTCGTCCCTCTGAGGAAGAACTTCTTTATTCTGCTTGTTCCTCCACACAGACGCAGGACTTTACAGGAATATTGTGAGTAAAATATAAAATGATCTGGAGATACGAGTTCCATGTTTTTATAGCATAACAGTGAAAAGTTCTAAACGGGTTTCCACACATTCGGTCGTTTCAGCATGTAATCATGTGTAATGCAGAGTTGCAGAAGGAGCAGGGGGTGGAGTTACAGGGGCTTTACTTATTACAGGATGATGTGTTCAGAATTAAAGGGCGTGAATATTTTTGGAAGAATAAACAGTGAGGAGGAGAAACACATGCAGGATCGTTAATTGCAGCAGAGACGAATGCATCTATTAATCACATTAAGCTGCACACTGACTCTTGTTGTTTACATTAAAGCTGTAATGGGTTTTCTTCCCAGAAGCCTCTTGTATGTTATGAGATCTTCTGGATAAAGAGAAGGTACGATGCTCCACCTCAGTCTCTAATACAGGTTCTCTGCTCCTCTCCTCTTGGTCTGAGTCCAAGACAGTTCTGTTCTTATTTCAGCTCCACTGACTGTGTATGGAGTGTATTGTGCTGAGTGCACACTCGAGTGACGCTGATAACCGCCAGGACCTCTGGAGTGCCCAGGGCAATATGATCCTCTCCTCCTCCACTCCACTCCTCCTCTCCTCCTCCACTCCTCCTCTCCTCCTCCACTCCTCCTCCACTCCTCTCCTCCACTCCTCCTCCACTCCTCCACTCCACTCCTCCTCCACTCCTCTCCTCCACTCCTCCTCTCCTCCTCCACTCCTCCTCTACTCCACTCCTCCTCCCCTCCTCTACTCCACTCCTCCTCTCCTCCACTCCTCCTGTCCTCCGCTTCTCCAGTCCTCTCCTTCACTCCTCCTCTCCTCCACTCCTCCATTCCTCCTCTC
>JAFFST010042348.1:65216-77745 GCA_022414735.1 Noturus placidus | reverse complement strand
CTCTCCCTCACTCTCTCTCTCTCTCTCTCTCTCTCTCTCTTTCTCTCTCCCTCCAAATCTCTCTCTCTCTCTCTCTCCCTCAATCTCTCTCTCTCTCTCACTCTCTCTCTCACTCTCTCTCTCACTCTCTCTCTCACTCTCTCTCTCAATCTCTCTCTCAATCTCTCTCACTCTCTCCCTCAATCTCTCCCTCCCTGTCTGTTTTACATAAATTGTGACATATTGCTGAACAGAGAAACTGTTGTATTATAATGAACGAGAAGCAGAAATTAAAGCAGTGATAAGCAATATTGGCACTAATGCTAACTTCAGTCATATCTGTAATATGATCATCATGATCAAACCATGAACAAACTGATGAAGGATTTTACAGCATTCCAGAGCCTCATAAATCTCTTTCTTCTCTCTCTCTTTCTTCTCTCTCAGTGGCATCTTGGAGCCCAATGAGAAGAAGGTCTTCACACGCTTGGTTCTGTCTGCAGCGTCACAGTACCTGCTCCCTCCGTATTCCTTCCAGATCCGTGTAGGAGGTCTTTACCTGCTCTACAGCCTCTACGCCTCTCAGTTCAACGTTCCTAAAGAGCGGGTAAAGCCTCCCGATCGGAACCCAAGCTCTCGCTTCTCATAGGTTAGCCGTGGAGAGAAACACAAGGTCCCTTCATGCATCAAATCGTGACCGTCTCTGTAGATGATGAACGAATGCTTTAAAGGGACCGTGGAACGCGTTTCTACTTTTCTAGAAACCTGAAACAGTGACACTGGAGACTCCTTCCTCAAATGCCAAATAGAACGCTCTTAACAGGAAACGTGACCACGTCAATGCTTTATTAAATAGCAGGGTTATCATTTTCAATCTATGGATGTATTATCCCTGTGAATGAGCTGTTACTATGGAAACGATAATGTATTAGTCCAAGTGCATGCTCACACGGTTTGCTTTATAGATATGTGTAGTTATATATCGTGTTCTCGTGCAGATCCGCATCGCTCTGAAGGACTGGGACGAGCTGATCCGTTTCCAGCAGGACGCGGTTAACGCGCAGCACTATGACGTGGTGTACATTCTCAAGAAACTGCTGTCTGAACGAGCCGTCTGCTTCACTGCCATGCCAGACGTGGTGGGTTTTATCGTCTCAGCTGTTTTTACAATATAGTGTCACTCACATATTATCTCCATTTAAACTACGTAACTCCGTCTGACTTTATTACTGTGTCCCGAATCCTGCTTCTGTAACACGACACCCTGTTTCGCTGTGCGTTCTGGATACAGCTGTCCTTCCAGGTGAAGAAGAAGAGGGTGGACAGGAGGCAGAAGCTGTGCGAGTCGTTTGTGGACCGGCCGACCCGACCTCAGGAGCTCATCGGCACCGATCTGCTCGAGGTGAGACAAACGACACAAAAATAATAATAATACGTTGCTGATACTTGACATTTCTGTGGTGCGGTTTCCAGGAGCTGGCCAACGTCCACGAGCACTACGAAGGGCTGAAGAAGGCCATCCTACCACGGCCGCCAGAGTCCCATCTGAGTCTCGTCAAACCCAACCTGGTGCCCAAACTGCGCAGCGCCGTCCTCACGTTCTGCAGCTGGCAGCAGAACCAGGCCGTGAGTGTTAATCGAAGTGTGTGTGTGAGATGCACGCAGAACAGAAGGCGTTGTGATCGTTTTCTTGTTTTGGCCTGAAACCATGATCCTCTGTGTGTGTGTGTGTGTGTGTGTAGGAGTTTGACAGTCCGAGTGACGGAGACGCAGGAGAAGGAACGTCAAATCAGGCTCATGAAGAGGTGGGATTTTTAAATACAATTTTTAAATACAGTATTGATCAAACTGTATACAGAACATTTAAACATATTTCTCTCCTGTAGAGTTCTTGCAGAGCTCAGCTCCTGGCCTCCATCAAATCCAGGTCTTACGCGCAGGCTGTGGAGGTGTGTATTATAAAGACGCTGAACGGACACACGCCAGAGTTTAGTCACGATCGTGCACAATGTGATCACGATTCAAAATGGATTGATTGTGTGTGAATACTCACAACAAATAACACCGAATTGATATCGTGCGTGATGTGGTTTTCTGCGTCAGGCTTCGAGATCTCGGCGTCACAGACAAATCGAGTTGACGTCAGCGGCCCGGGACACCGAGTCCACGCAGCACATCCCGAGGTTCAAGAGACCTCCGTCTCTTAAAATGCGCACGAGCTCGCGCTTCACGGACGAAGGTGAGTGAGAGGAGCGATCCAAAACACGCACGCGGGTTGTTTAATGAACAGGTCGCACGGGGTAAACAAAATATCTATTAAAAGTCACGTCCAGTATAAAATGTATGAATGTTTACAAAATCTGGCTGTGGGTCATTAGTTTCATCTCGCATTGAAAAAATAAAGCTTTAATTGAAATTAATGAATTCTCCAAAAACCCCTCACCTTTCCTTTTTTTTTATAAGATCTTTTTTAAAAGGGAAGAAGAATAAAAAAATATCCGTCAATACCAGCCTGTGGTTTTTTTATTTTTATTTAAGCTATAAAATGACCTTTAAGATGGTGACTGGCAGCTTATTCATTCGTCCAATAGGAAGCCAGAGCGGGGAGCTGGAGGGCACAACCCGGTTATGGTGCCTCACTGCGCTGGAGGGTGAAAAGACCGAAGGTGAGTCAAATCAGACAGCAGTATTATAGTGTATTATCTGGACTGATCATATAAAGGTGTTTTTTTTTGTTGTTTCCTTGTCGTCGCTGACCGGGTGTCTTGTGTTTTTTTTCCCTCCTCTCTTGTGTTCATCAGAAAAAAAGCAGAGAAGATTCATCTGGAAAGAGCGCATGCGTAGTAAACACTAAACAACAAAGCTTGATTGGACCGGCTCATGGGTCGTGTCTGATTGGACCGGTTCATGGGTCGTGTCTGATTGGACGGGTTTATAATGGGCTGTGTCTGATTGGACGGGTTTATAATGGGCCGTATCTGATTTTACAGGTTTATAATGGGCCGTGTCTGATTGGACGGGTTTATAATGGGCCGTATCTGATTGGACGGGTTTATAATGGGACGTGTCTGATTGGACGGGTTTATAATGTGCCGTGTCTGATTGGACGGGTTTATAATGGGCCGTGTCTGATTGGACGGGTTTATAATGGGCCGTGTCTGATTGGATGGGTTTATAATGGGCCGTGTCTGATTGGACGGGTTTATAATGGGCCGTGTCTGATTGGACGGGTTTATAATGGGCCGTGTCTGATTGGACGGGTTTATAATGGGCCGTGTCTGATTGGACGAGTGTGTGATGAGTCGGTATTGATTTATTGGAGAGGCTTGTAATGAGTCACACATGATTGGACTTGTGAGAGCTCTGTCAAATTTGACATGTTTATGATTGTATCAGATTGGAGAGAATTTTAATGAGTTTTGTCTGATTCCTGTCATATCTGACTTTATGAGCCGGTCACGGTTTGTATTTGTTTTATTGGTTGGCCGTTTAAATACACGAGACATGATTGGACAGACTTGTGACAGGTATTATCTGATTCCTAACATGCTGTGTTTGATTGGATAGGCATCTGATTGGACAAGCTGATAACAGGTCAAGTTTGTGTGGATGGGATTGTCACAGGTCCTGTCTAATTCAATGGGCTTATGACGAGCCGTGTCTGATTGGCCTGGGTTGTAAGTGATTATGCCTGATTCGAGGGGCTTGTGACAGAACTCTCCTGTTTCGACAGGCTTGTAGCAAGTCCGGTCTGATGAAGCGGTTTCTAACAGGTCAGATCTGATTGTAAAAGCTTGTGACAAACCATGTCCGATTGGACCGGCTTGTAACAGGTCAACTTGGATTTAATGGGGGTTGTAAAAGGGCGTGTCTCATTGTAACAGCTGAAATATGATTGGACCGGCTTGTAGCTGGTTGTGTCTGATTGGACAAATCTAGTGACGCATCACTATGGATAAATATTTCTAGAAATGTCAAATAAGATACTTGACACAAAAAGACAGACTTTTATTTCAAGTGTATTTTTACCCCATAATATTTTAATTGTTTTATCATTTTAATACCATGTATATACGGAAACTCGTGACTGATGTTTAAAAGATGTATAAGTAAGTGATGTTTTTCTACACACGATAATGTGAAAATACTTCTGTAAAAACCCTGCTGTTGTTTCTTGTCGTTTTATTTTTGAATAAAAACCCCCCACCTTCACAACATCAGAGGTCTATTAGGACTTTATTGACAGAGAAAATGGTTCAAAACATTATGCTTCCATAATTGGATTGCCTCCAATTTGCATATAAACAGAAGAGAGGTGCAGAGGATGCAGTGGCTTGTCTCGTGCACGGTCTTCAACACCTGGATCTTCCTGGAAACTATGCCAGCCTTCTATTCATTGACTTTAACGCCGCCTTTAACTCAATTCAGCGTCATCGGGAAACTACTTTGTCTGCAAGTCCCATCACTACTAGTGCACTGGATTTATAATTTCCTTTCTAATAGACCACAAGTGGTAAAGGTGGACAATGCGTTATCGCCCATTATTGTTCTCAACACTTGTTCCCCTCAGGGGTGTGTACTTAGTCCACTTCTTTATATTCTCTATACAAATGACTGTCAGAGTCCGGTCACCACCACTCATTACTTTAAATATGCAGACGATACTGCCATTCTTGCATTGTTTAATAAGGACAATGAATCTTTTTTTTGGACTATCAACGCTCCATAGCACATTTTAGTACAGGGTGTGATGATAACTTTCTCCACCTTGATAATGAAAAGACTAAGGAACTAGTTTTTAGCTCTTCCAAAACACTGACCCATCCTTGCAGTATTACCATTAACAGAGAGATGGTTGAAGTTGTGGAGCATGTCAGATATCTGGGCATTACATTGGATAAACATCTCACTCCTGGTATTTACAAGTGCTGTCCACAGAGACTCACAGTGATTCGTAAACTTAAATATCTGTCTGTTCAGCCTAGTCATTGTCTTCTTCTGTATCTGTATCCATACCGCTTATCCTACACGGGGTCACAGGGAGCTCGAGGTACAAGGCAGGGGACACCCTGGACAGGGTGCCAACCCATCACAGGGCACAAACGCACACATACCAGTCAGCCTACAACGCATGTAAATGGTCTGGTCTGCACTTATATAGCGCTTTTTAAACCTTAGCGGTTCCAAAGCACTTTACACTGTGTCTCATTGTCCTATTCACACTCGCACACCAGTGGTAGCAGAGCTGCCATGCAAGGTGCTAACTCTACCACCTGAGCCACAGCCGCCCGTCTTTGGTACTGGGGGAGGAAACTGGAGTACCTGGAGGAAACCCCTGAAGCACAAGGAGAACTTGGGGTTCAGTGTCTTACCCAAGGACACTTCGGCATGTGGAACAGGGAATCGAACCGCCAACCACCAATTAGTGGACAACCCGCTCTACCACCTGAGCCACAGCCGCCCGTCTTTGGTACTGGGGGAGGAAACTGGAGGAAACCCTCGAAGCACAAGGAGACTCACAGTGATTCGTAAACTTAAATATCTGTCTGTTCAGCCTAATCGTCGTCGTCTTCTGTATCGAAGAAGTATTACTGGACAGGTTCTCATGTATGGTGCTATTTGATTTTTCTTTATGCTATCAGTTACCAATAAGAACAAACTCTTGAAATGAACACATTTAGGGAGGAAATATTATTGATATTCCGAGCCCCAATTTATCGGCCTGTGTCAGTTCATATACGCTTCTGAAGGCACATAACATTTTAAATGATCCAGACCACCCACTTTATCAATATTTAAACTCCCTTCCTTTTGGCCACAGTTATAGACTACCCATGTGCAGAAAGACCAGCTATGGTAGGAGTTTTGTTCCTGTATATAAATGAGTGCAATGAACATATTTCAAGGAAAAGTTTATAACACCAACAGGAGACTATATCCGTCCATTTTCCATACCACTTATCCTACACGGGGTCACAGGGAGCTCGGGGTACAAGGCAGGGGACACCCTGGAAAGGGTGCCAACCCATCACAGGGCACAAACGCACACATACCAGTCAGCCTACAACGCATGTAAATGGTCTGGTCTGCACTTATATAGCGCTTTTTAAACCTTAGCGGTTCCAAAGCAGTTTACACTGTGTCTCATTCTCCTATTCACACTCGCACACCAGTGGTAGCAGAGCTGCCATGCAAGGCGCTAACTCTACCACCTGAGCCACAGCCGCCCATCTTTGGTACTGGGGGAGGAAACTGGAGTACCTGGAGGAAACCCCTGAAGCACAAGGAGAACTTGGGGTTCAGTGTCTTACCCAAGGACACTTCGGCATGTGGAGCCGGGAATCCAACCACCAATTAGTGGACAACCCGCTCTACCAACTGAGCCACAGCCACCCGTCTTTGGTACTGGGGGAGGAAACTGGAGGAAACCCTCGAAGCACAAGGAGAACATGTAAAGTCCACGCACACAGGGTGGAGCCAGGATTCGAACTCCCAACCCTGGAGATGTGAGATGTGTATTTTGATGTAGTTCTCGATAGAGGTAGATCATTTTTCCATTTAATACAATCCATACGTAAATTTCTCCATCGGGGTGTAGTAATGGTGTATTTTTAAAATGTATTCATTTACACTTCATGAGGATAGCATTCCTGGCGAGGATCGACGCTCTGACTTGAGGTGTTCGAGTATTTCACCTTTAAATAGCCTAAAAATACCAAATATTGTCTCAGAAGGGTTTTAAGGCACAGACAAGGAGATATGTCTGAACACAATAACGTATGAAACGCATGGCTTCCAACCTACACCATGGTAATGAGCAGAAGTAAACCTGAGCACGTGGGGCTGCACGGGTGGCGAGTGTCTTGCGCATGCGCACTGCAGGCAGAATGCGCGCTCCGCGTCACTGTGGGAGAAAAAAAAAAATCCCACTGCATCTACTGCAATGATCAAACCGGAGTGGAGGAAATGAGCTGATGCGGGATCTCTCACACGCCACATCATTATATTTATATATATATATATATATATATATATATATATATATATATATATATATATATATATATATCATTAATAAATCAACTAAAACCTGCATATGAAGCTGTTAATAAGAGCTGAGTGAAAACATTTATAACCTCCTTGATCCGTTTCAGCAATGGCAGCCGACAGTAAGTGGCCTGTTTATTATGTTTATTAGAAAGCTACTTTGAATTTCCTGTTGATTTAATGTTTTGCATTATATACTGTATATACAGTGTGCAGTGGACTGTGACTGCTGGACGTGCGCGTGCACGTGTAGGCATCACGCGTTCATGTGTGTGTGTGTGTGTGTGTGTGTCATCTTGTACAACTCATCTTCTGTCTTTCTCTCTCTTTACCTTCTAATTTCTAGTTGTTGATGTATGAAACATGACAATCGGATGTTTATCTCGCAATATGTGACGTCATAAACATTACGTCATAAAATACTCGTTTCTGATTGGCTAGGAGGTGTGTTTTAATTCCTGTAAAATTATTGAGGTGTCTATATTAGTGCTTTTGATGTCCATATATATATATATATATATATATATATATAGATAGATAGATAGATAGATAGATAGATAGATAGAGTATCTCACAGAAGTAAGTACACCCCTCACATGTGTGTAAATACTAAATACTTGATGATATCTTTTCATGTACAACACTGAAGAAATGACACTGCGCTACAATGTAAAGTAGTGAGTGTACAGCGTGTGTAACAGTGTAAATTTACTGTCCCCTCAAAATAACAACACACAGACATTAATGTCTAAACCACTGGCAACCAAAGTGAGTACACCCCTAAGTGAAAATGTCCACATTGGGCCCAAAGTGTGAATATTTTGTGTGGGTACCATTATTTTCCAGCACTGCCTTAACCCTCTTGGGCATGGAGTTCACCAGAGCGTCACAGGTTCCACTGGAGTCCTCTTCCACTCCTCCATGATCACATCACGGAGCTGGTGGATGTTAGAGACCTTGTGCTCCTCCACCTTCCGTTTGAGGATGCCCCACAGATGCTCAATAGGGTTTAGGTTTGGAGACATTCTTGTCCAGTCCATCACCTTCACCCTCAGCTTCTTTAGCAAGGCAGTGGTGGTGTTGGAGGTGTGTTTGGGGTCGTTTTCATGCTGGAATACTGCATACTGATCATGCTCTGCTTCAGTATGTCACAGTACATGTTTGCATTAAGGGTTAATGCAATGCTGGAAAATAATGGTACCCACACAAAATGTCGACACTTTGGGCCCAATTTGGACATTTTCACTTAGGGGTATACTCACTTTTGTTGCCAGCGGTTTAGACATTAATGTCTGTGTGTTGAGTTATTTTGAGGGGACAGTAAATTTACACTGTTACACAAGCTGTACACTCACTACTTTACATTGTAGCACAGTGTCATTTCTTCAGTGTTGTACATGAAAACATATCATCACATATTTACACACATGTGAGGGGTGTACTTCTGTGAGATACTGTATATATATATATATAGTAATGGAAGAGGAAAACTCATCTACTACAGCCTCATCATGTTTATACTCGCAAACTAGTATAACTAGTAGTTAAACTCAAACTTTCTAACTTTTAGCATTTTTCAATTGTAATGTTTTTTTTTTAAATAAAGATTGAAAGAGTCGTCAAAAGCATAGCGGCGGTGACGGTGAAACAAAGGACATAATATTACACACACATACACACACACACACACACACACACACACACACACACCTTATTCGAGAGCTTCGTAGAGCACTCTGAGTCTCAGCTGAAAATATTGGCACCCTGCATGACGCAAAAGATAAGGAAATGACATCATCTACAAGGAAACTTTAGACGATTAGTTGACTAAACATCATGTGATTATGGTCTGTTTTCTAACTGCTCAATCAGGAACTGATGCAGAATTCACATGACTCGGTGTGCAAGTACTGTAGCTACTCCATTTATTTCGAATTTGTCACAGTATAAACGATCTATCCTGTGTGCGACAGAGTTAGAGAACCAGTGCGTGTTTTCAGCCAGTATACCTCCATTAATGTAGATCTTTCATCCTTTTCCCCCTCTGTGTATGACGTGTATCATGTTAACGTTAACATTAACATCAGCAGTAAAGTAGATGGACGCATGAAGACCCATAAATAGCTTTTAGCTGCGATGCGATGCGATCCGACGTCTAATGGAGTCATAATGGCCTCTGTTACAATGTTAGACTCACCTCGGCATGTTCCTCGCCCTGTATATTACATTTCTCTTCCAGATAAAAGCAGTATAAATGTTTAATAGTGCACTCAGATCTATGAAGAATGAAGTAGGATTTACCAGAAATATACGTGTACGATACTCAGTTATCGCTTCCAGAGAAATTGCTTGACGTGACGTTTGTGCCATAAATGACACAATTTGCCTATAAAAAGTTGGGTTTTTTTTTTAATAAAAGTTTTTGTCCAGACAACAAAATGATCAAATAAGAGCCCACTCGGTGTCGTAATAGAAAAGTAATAATCTGCACATGTACAGTGTTTATAGTAGGCGTGTGTCATTCATGAACGATTCAGTCTTTTTGAACAAATCTTTAAAGTGAATCAATAAAAAAATAATAATAATAAGGTCTCTGAATCAACCGTAAAACAAAGCATTTCAACGAGGAAGACAAACTACTATACCATCCGGCTTCATGATTATCTCACAGATTTTCTGCGTTTAAAACTGTGTGTTTACAGGCCCCTCGTGAGTCAGCGAATCATTTCAGTCGATTCAAACGAACGGATCTTTCCGGTAGTATTAGCTCGTCTCTTGTCCAGCGGATCAGTGTGCGAATCAGTTCTTCTTTTGGTCATTACATTTTTCATTGATATCTTTATGTTGTTGTTGTTTTTAAGCATTCAGGCACTGTGTAAAGGCTTCATGTTTGGCCGAACGAATCTGAGTGAATCGTGTAACTGAACAGATTCAAATGAATCACTGGAAAAGACTCGCATTTAATCCCTAGTTCTACAGCTAGGCCTTGTTAAAACCGTTCCGTTTGTGATGATGGAGCATTTAGAGTGCATTTCTGGAGCATTATGATTATTTTTTCTCAATAATTCTTTTCAAATCCCTACAGCTGCGCATACTTTGCAGTGTTGTCAGGCTTCCTGTCTGTTTCCTCCGTCTTCCTGTCTGTGAGGTCTGTGAGAAGTGTCTTGATTAGAACAGTAACAAACTCTGATTATTACTGTTTTATAGAAGAAAAAAAAAGCCCATGCATGTGATGACTGAGTCCCTCAGTACAGTCCATGCAGAGGAACCGCAAAACCCATTACAACTTACACAGACAAACGTAAGTGTGTTATTATTCGACAGGAAGTGTGTGATTTCGTCCGCTCGTTTCCTTTCCTAACAGCCTTCCTGCCTGCTTCGTGTGAATGCAGTTTAGTTTTTTTGTCGCAGTCCTGATTTGTGATTTGAGGTCACGTGTGTAGATGCAGTGCCGTGTCGTGTAGATCTTTCATATTTCTAGATGGTAATCTGAGTATTGTGGCTTGATGATGATGATGATTAGTAGTAGTAATAGTAGTAGTATGTGTATTGAGGGCGGTTCTGAATATGCGGGATGATTAAACACGCTCGAAGGCGTCCCAGTTTAATAAGAAAATCAAACTGAAAGTGGCTTGCTCTTCGCCGGAGAGTTTTAATGGAGCTTGGCGTCAGTAGACCGACACGGAGCAAGTTGTTATCCAGTCTCGGCATGTGGGCTGAGATGATACGGCTCACAGGAAATGAAAGTCGAGCAGACGCTGAACAGATGGGAGTGGTTGTGGTGATGGCTTCAGGACGGATCTGTTGTTGAGCCGTAATGGATTGATCGATGGAATTCAAAATGAAAATAGCAGCTTGGTGGTGCTGGGATTTGACCTCATGACCTTCTGGTCAGAAATCCAATGCCTTAATCGCTGATCTGATATGTATTTTTCCTCGCTGTTTGTTGAGTCGTTACTTCACCCTCCAAGGTGTTGTCTAAAAATCTTCCCTTGTTAATACAGTAATGGAACAGGCCGTAAGATGGCGTCTGGGATTCTCCTAAGATTCAACATTACATTTACATTTACTCATTTAGCAGACGCTTTTATCCAAAGCGACTTAGAAATGAGACACACTCACACACCAATGGTAGCAGAGCTGCATGCAAGGTGCTAGCTTGCCATCGGGGGCAACTTAGGGTTCAGTGTCTTGCCCAAGGACACTTCGGCATGGGATCACCCGGGCCGGGATTCAAACCACCAACCCTACGATTAGTGGATTAGTGGACAACCCGCTCTACCGACTGAGACACAGCCGCCCTAACATCCAGCCAACATCCAAGGGTACTTTCCGAGGTCAAGTCTGATTCTAGCGAAAGGTCTTGCTCGAGGCATTGTTTTGGTCAGGGAGAGCGAATAGGTCAATCAAAGGTGTACAACGTGTCATGTGATTCGCACGCGGTACAGTCGGGTCTATGGAACTGGTGTATCGTAGATCTCGAGGAAGGAGTGAGGGCGGTTTGGTTTCGGATGGAGCTGTCTTCACTCGCGTGTTTGGGTTTGGAAGCAGAGGATGAAGAATTAGGAAGGGTGCAGCTTCTAATCAGGTTCAAACAGGATGTGTGTGTGTGTGTTTGTGTGTGTGTGTGAGAGAGAGAGAGAGAGAGAGAGAGAGAGAGATATGGGTAAAGTTTCTTACTTAAAAAGCCCAAATGCATTAATGATTAACGAGGATGTTGCCAGTTAGGTTGAAAAACAAAGCTAGGAAGCAGGCTGATTCTTGAGAAAGAGTTTTAATAACAGCTTTAAACATCTGATGGAGAAGAAGCGAACGCACATCGTCAAAGCCGGACGAAAGGACAGATCAGACTAGCTGTTAGGATTATTTATTATCGCTCTACAGCAGTAAAGATGGACAGAAGAACAGGAGGACAATGCTGGCGCAATCAGCCGGCTCCCGTTACCAGTTCGAACACGACACGTAAGCCGACGTTCTTGAATAAGTCCATAACTCGTACATGATTAGTGACCGATTAACTCGACGTGCGTGATTAACCGTCCTGTCAATCGACGCTCATGAGAACATTTACACACAGCTTTAGTAAAAGATTGATAAAGTGATAATCCTTCAACTCTGGTCTGGTTGGAAAGTGCTACAGTTGGTTCTGTGAGATTTTTTCACGCCAGTGATGTCAGGAGTTCAACGGACTAAAGGTTAATGTGACGGGTAGTGTCGGGTTTCTTTTTTCACACTATCGATACTGAGACCTCGATGAGCAGCCGATATCGATACTCGTCCCATAACGTAGTTTTCTTTCAAAACTTACAAAGAACAGCTTCCAGGCAGAGTTCACTTACATTGTGAGTAGAAATAAAAATCAATCCTAAATAATATATTCAAGTCTCTTCAGATGTACACGTTTCTAGTTCCAGGTCAAATTTTATTCTTCTCTTTCCCCCTTCTCTCTGATCTCCCATCCTCCTTTTGTTTTTGTTTATTTGCTGACTGTTTCCATTTAATC
>JAFFST010042348.1:16389-34820 GCA_022414735.1 Noturus placidus | reverse complement strand
GATGCCTTGATTGTGAACAGGTGTGGCAATAATCAGGCCTGGGTGTGGCTAGAGAAATTGAACTCAGGTGTGGACAACCACAGTTATAGTATGTTTTAACAAGGGGGGCAATCACTTTTTCACACAGGGCCATGATGGTTTGGATTTTTTTTCACCTTTAATAATAAACACCTTCATTTACAAATTGCATTTTGTGTTTACTTGTGTTGTCCTTGACTATTGTTTAAATTGGTTTGATGTTCCGAAACACTTAAGTGTGACAAACATGCAAAGGAACAGGAAATGAGGAAGGGGGCAAACACTTTTTCACACCACTGTACATGGATTGATGAATAGGTAGATTAGATGGATGGATGGATGATAGATAGATTGATACATAGATTGATGGATAGATAGATAGATATATAGATTGATGGATGGATAGATAGATAGATAGATAGATACATAGATATATAGATATATAGATTGATGGATGGATGGATGGATAGATAGATAGATACATAGATGGATAGATAGATATATGGATTGATATATAGGTAGATTGGATGGATGATAGATAGATGGATGGATGGACAGATAGATACATAGATGGATAGATGGATGGATGGATGGATAGATAGATGATAGATAGATGGTTAGATACATAGATGGATAGATGTACATGGATTGATGAATAGGTAGATTAGATGGATGGATGGATGATAGATAGATTGATACATAGATTGATGGATAGATAGATAGATATATAGATTGATGGATGGATAGATAGATAGATAGATAGATACATAGATATATAGATTGATGGATGGATGGATGGATAGATAGATAGATACATAGATGGATAGATAGATATATGGATTGATATATAGGTAGATTGGATGGATGATAGATAGATGGATGGATGGACAGATAGATACATAGATGGATAGATGGATGGATGGATGGATAGATAGATGATAGATAGATGGTTAGATACATAGATGGATAGATATACATGGATTGATGAATAGGTAGATTAGATGGATGGATGGATGATGGATAGATGGATGGATGGACAGATAGATAGATAGATAGATAGATACATAGATTGATGGATGGATAGATACATAGATGGCTAGATAGATAGATGGATAGATAGATACATAGATTGATGAATAGGTAGATTAAATGGATGGATGGATGATAGATGGATGGATGGACAGATAGATAGATAGATAGATAGATAGATAGATAGATAGATAGATACATAGATGGCTAGATAGATAGATATGTAGATGGATAGATGGATACATGGATGAATGAATAGGTAGATTGGATGGATGGATGGATGGATGGATGGATAGACCGATAGATAGATGCATAGATAGATGGACAGATAGATGGATGGATAGATAGATAGATACATGGATTGATGAATAGGTAGATTAGATGGATGGATGGATGATGGATAGATAGATAGATACATAGATTGATGGATGGATAGATGGCTAGATCGATAGATATGTAGATGGATAGATAGATACATGGATGAATGAATAGGTAGATTGGATGGATGGATGGATGGATAGACCGATAGATAGATGCATAGATAGATGGACAGATAGATAGATGGACAGATAGATAGATGGACAGATAGATGGATGGATAGATACATGGATAGATAGATACATGGATTGATGAATAGGTAGATTAGATGGATGGATGGATGATAGATGGATGGATGGACAGATAGATAGATAGATACATAGATTAATGGATGGATAGATGGCTAGATCGATAGATATGTAGATGGATGGATAGATAGATACATGGATGAATGAATAGGTAGATTAGATGGATGGATGAATAGGTAGATGGATTGATAGATAGTTGCAAGGATGGATAGATTGATAGTTATAGATGGATAGATAGGTAGATAGATAGTTGATAAAACGCATCGTCACGTTAGAGAGAAACCGCAAAAGCGTGAACTCCCTTGCTGCTTCTGACCAATCAGATTTGAGAATGCAGCAGCGGTGTGGTGTAGTGAAGAATATTTACCATTGATAGATTTGATTTGATTTAATATTAACAACGTTTTCTGAATGTTTTCCAAGCAACATTTCAGTGTTTGCTTTATTTACAGCGATTTGTTGTTTTTTTCTGCCCACCAGCTCATGGTTATCATACTCTTATACACACACACACACACACACACACACACAGAGAGAAACATACACACACCATTAAACTGTCATTTAGATAGTTTTGATAGTGTGTGCCTAAGAGATTTGAGTGTGTGTGTGTGTGTGTGTGTGTGTGTGTGTGTGTCAGATGTCAAGTGTGCGTGAGTTACAGTCTCGTATCATGTTTCTATCTGATGTGTTTCTGGTGCAGTGGCTCACATGACCTTATACATGCAGGTCATTGGCTCAGATCATGTTCCCATATCAAAGTCACCGTGACCTGAAAATGTAAACTCCCAGGACACGGACTTGCTCATAGACTGTGTGTGTGTGTGTGTGTGTGTGTGTGTGTGTTCATTCTATAGTAATGATGTACCTCCACAAAGCACGCTCCTGTTCTCACGTACTTTACACTGGAGACTCCTTGCGTAAACGTTACCACTACCGTATTGTAGGTCGTGTGTGTTTTTGTTACTATAGAAACAACGACGTTGTATTAGAACAAGGCCGTTAATATTAACAAGGCGTAAAAAAACAACTGAAACTGGAGTCTCATTCCTTGAACGTTAAGTAAATCGACTTTAACGATCTATCATCAACGTTTACGTGTTTTGTCCTTGTCAAACAACAGCACTGGTCCTCCTGAACGAGCTGTTACTATAGCAACGATGACGTATTAGAACGCCTGCGATTTAGAGCAGCGCTATTTAGAGAAATTGAATCGACACCTTCTGACCAATCAGAATCGAGAATTCAGCAGCGCAGCATGGTAGGTCACAAGATCTATATCGTAGCCATATGCAAAAGTTTGCACACCCCTATTTAAACGATGTATCTGATTTTGGCTGCCCGAAGTCTCCGTGAAGAGACTTCGATGTGTTGACGTCAGGGCCGGACATGTCGAGTTGCTCCGCCTAGGTTTTAAGTAACTTACCGCCGAAGTCACATTTACGACCCGTGCTCACCGATGTGATCTCTCTCGCTCAATAACGACGGCAACTTCGGCGAGTTGGTTTTTATAACGTTGTGGGCAGGACGCTTCGGATTCTAGAGAGCATCTGATTGGGCAGAATGGTGTCCTCAAAATTGCCGTATCCGTATCGGCGGTAGAGCGAGGCCTGTACATTTTTAAACGCGTGTATGTTCTAAATGCGAACTTCGCCATTGTTTTGCAGCACGCCACTTTATAGATAAGCGGACGGATATAGTCATACTAAAATCATCTTTTGTGTGTTTTGTTTTGTCCGCAGTATCCGTTCCTTCTCGGACTCGCTCTGGCTGTGACCTGGAGCGTGCTGGTGTGTGTGAGCCGCGTCTACATGGGCATGCACTCCGTCCTGGTAAGCCAAGAACCCCACACAGACTTGTTAACCCTTTCCCGCACAGTGTCCGCAGTCAGATTAATGCTGTTTAAATATGATACAATAAAAAAAAAAAATCATTTGATTATTAGTTTTTTAAACTACAATTTAAACTGAATCTGATCTTTCTTTGGTTAGAACTCTCTAAGACTATTTGACATTCAATTTTAAAAAAAAAAGCTTGAATTGAGATTTATTTATTTATTTAAAAATCCTTATATATATATATAAATTTTTAAAAGTGTAGTACAACGTCTACAATCCGTTCACATAGTACATGCGATATTTACGTATAAGAGGACCTGGATGACTCCTGACACGTTTCTGTCTAGTTCTCACGTGCTCGTCTTGCATTTGGAAATGACCTTGCAGAGGGTCATTTCCAATCATATCAATGAGTAAATAAATACCTAATGACCTCGTTGATGAGGCCTAATCTTCTGGCCTTTGGTGTACTTTGTGCTCTCGTAATTTTACTTCAAATGTATTTACTCTTGCTTTTATGCAAATAATTACAATAATTGTCAATTATTCACTGTGATAATCGGACCTAATAAACCTGAAGTGTTCGCAGGATGAACATTTCATGACTCACGCTCAAAGGTACCTGATAGTCAAGGCACTCATTATATATATACACACGCTCGCACACACACACACACACACACACACACACACGTTTACACTCATGGAAGGGAATGTCGAGTTCTACCTGTGAATTTTTTTCTCTTTCTAACCGGTTTGAACGCGACGCTCACGCTACAGTTTCCTTAACATTGATTGGATTTACTTTTCACTATTCTTGCACATTTAAGGTGCAAGGTTCAGCTTCTGCGTGAAATCGAGACCAAAGGTGAACTATTTAAATCAGTCAGGCAAAGCATGAGCGTCATCGAATCTTTAAAGTCATAAATATTCATCATGATCTGCTTTATATTTTTGTTCAAGCTCGCCTTTTAAGGTACCAATTTATTATTATTATTATTATTATTATTATTATTGTAATCACGATATAATATGCATATATGCTGATAAATATACATTATATGGCCAAAGGTATGTGGACACCTGAGGACCACACTTGTATGTGCTGGTTGAACATCCCATTCCAGATGTATTCTCCTGTTTTGCTGTTATAATAAGCGCCACTCTTCTGGGAAGGCGTTCCACTAGGTTTTGGAGGCGTGGCTGTGGGGATTTGTGTTCGTTCAGCTGCGAGCGCATTAGTGATGTCGGGCGAGGAGGTTCCGGTTCATCCAAGATGTGGACAGTGGGGTTGTGGGTCAGGGTTCTGTGCAGGCCGCTCGAGTTCTGCCTGTCCAACCTTGTGAAGGCAGGGCATCACGGAGCTTTTTGTTCCAACAGTCTGGTGAAGAACCACATATGCGTGTAAAGAGTGTCAGGTGTCCACTTAGTTTTGGCTCCTTTTTAATATACAACACTGTTATTTACTGATATTTTGGCTTCTCTCCGCCCAGGACGTGATTGTTGGTTTCCTCTTCAGCCTGCTCATCCTGGCCATTTTCAGTCCAGTCCTGGATGCCATCGACATGTTTAACCTGTCTTCCCCTTACGCTCCCGTCCTCGTCGTCTCGCTCCACGCCATCTTGGGGCTTTTCTCCTTCACCCTGGACACGTGGAGCACATCCCGAGGCGACACCGCTCAGATCCTGGGCACGGGCGCGGGCATCGCCGTGTCGTCCCACCTCAACCACCAGCTGGCTCTGATCCACGATCCTCCCGCCTCCATGCTGCCCATACAGGCTCCGCCGCTCAGCTTCGGCCTCTTCGGGTGGAGCTTGCTCCGATTTCTCCTGGGCGTGGTGATGCTGATCGGCACCAGGTCGGTTATGAAGGCCCTGACAATCCCCCTGGTGTGCCGCGTCGTCGGGATCTCGAGCCAGGACGTCCGCAAAGCCAGGCAGCATATGCAGGTCGAGCTTCCGTACCGCTATATCGTTTACTGGACCGTAGGGTTCAGCGCCTTCTTCCTCGTACCCTTCATTTTCAGCTGCGTCGGCTTGTCCTGATTGGTCGACGCATTAAAGAGGTTAATAAACGAACAAATCGAAGCTCGAGTTTATATTCTTTTTAAAAATTCCCCAAAATTCTTTGAGTTCATCATAAAAACCTGCACTGCCCAAAGCAATGGCTTCTGATCGACATTTTACAGCAGCATAGCACACATTCAGAGCTAATTCATGATTTCTAAAACCAGGTTTTACGTTCAGGGTTAATATCGTCGTGGCTTCCGTTTCTGACGAACCGTTTTTATAAATATTTTATTTACGTCGCCAATAGGCACATACTTTGTCGAACCCTGTGACTGCAAGTTCTCAGATTTTTCACTTCATCAGTGGCATCTTGAACACTTATTTTTTCCCCCAGAATAAGATTCCATTATTTGGGATCAAGGACTTTTTTTTAATTATATATATATATATATATATATATATATATATATATATATTCCACTTTAATTTGTTCGACTGAAATATTTCTGACTGAACTTGGAAGGCCTCAGTATCCTTCAGCTGAATGAACAGAACAGACCAGAGAGAACCAGGATGACCTCGCGGTTAGAGGCGGAAAGGTGTCCGCTGTGAGATTTTTAAACACTGAAGGGGAAACCTTTTGGTTGAGTAATTTAGAGAATCTAGAGATGTAACCACTCTCCGACTGCTATAATTCAGGGTTGGTCTCTGTGCGCACAGATGAATCATTCCCTTTCGCTTACTAATATGAATGAAAAAAAAACAAAAAAAGAAAACTCCAGCCCTGTAAAACTGACACTGATTCACGGCGCATGCTCGATTCGTTCACATGTTTGCATTGTAACGTCCTAAATGCGACTGCGGAATCTCCAGGAAGATCTACAGGACTGTCGCTTCAGCGCATAGTTTCAGCATTTGTTGGGTAATCCCAGTCAGGATCGCATTTACGCCGACGGTAACCTGCACGCTCGCGCTGCTGTTGCATTCAGACAATCTAACCACGCTGAGGTCGTTTTCTCATGACCAGCCTTTGTCATGTTTCTCGTCAGGTTCATTAAAGGAAAAAAAATTCAGTTTTACCCCGTCTGAAGGAGACAGGAAAAAAATCCAACGTCTACTGTGTAAGCTCGGAGAGGTCTTCTGTTTCAGACCGTCATCTTCGTGGTTCTGTTTTGAAAAGAAATGCACTGTTTCCCAGAATGCACTGCTTTTATGTGTGCTTGTGTCGTCAGGCTTTTATTTAATTTCTTTCTGTGTGTGTGTGTGTGTGTGTGTGTGTGTGTTCTGCGTTCACACTAGGCAGAGACGAGTAGTTTGTGAGCCATCGTCGCTTTTGGGCGTGGCCTGTTCTGATTTGAGACAGTAGTAGTTGTACAGTTTATACGTGAGTGGTTTAGTTCAGTAAAGCGTCTTCGATTTCCAGGCACATTTCTGCATCATGCCTAATTTGCATACAGCCCAAATGTCGACGAAATCCAGACGCACTCGAGTAGAAAACGAACGGTTGCTTGTCGCCGGTTCTGTGAACGCACGGTTGAGTGTGTGCGTGTGTCCACTATGAATAACAGTGGAGAAGGTGTGTACCTGGAAATAAGAGCACCATCTCGTCCCTGGCCAATAAGGGTGAAGCTTCGTAACGTGATTATCAGTTGTAGTAACGACTTTAAGTCGGAGAAGTAATCGGGATCGGTGAGAAAAGCACTACAGCTCGACGTTCTGGACCAATTCATTTAAAATAGTGTTTTTTTTTTTAATTAACATTGCAGGTTTGAGAGAGAATGGAATAAAAACTCCCAAAATGCCCTTTCTTTTGTGCCCACAGGCGCTTAAATACATTTATTTATTTATATAAGTCTAGGCCCAATCACCCTGCAATCAAATGTTGTTAGATTTGTTTTAATCTTGACTGAAAAACCTAATTCTTGACTTTAAAAAGTACTGAAGCAGCTGAGACGTGCTTCTACAATTTCGGGTGGCAGATCCTCGGAGGTGAAATGATCCAAAATGGCCGCCCCTTTTTAACGACACCCCTGAGGCAGCGATTTACATTCTTCCATTTGATTCTGAGAGCCGAGGACTATTTAACCGTTTGGTTTTATCGCCACGTAGGTGATCCTATCGCGTGGAGAGCGTTAGTGTCGGGTTTATTTTCAGTGCGGTAGCGTTCACACGGAGACGCTGTCATGTAATTGCCCGTTGCGTTCTTTAGAAAATGTTCTAGATGTCCCGTTTAGTGATTGTTGTGTACTGTTCAAACGCAGTCTTTTGAGTGAGATTATAAAAAGGAAAATAAAATAAAAGGTTTAGGGGTGGTGTGATGTGACGATTCTACGGGGTTGTAACGGGTGTGAAGGAGGTCTGAGGCCGGAAATGAGATCTGAGGCTCGATCAGTTTCGCGTAGCTCCGACTGTGCCTTTCCTGTGTTTCCTGTCCGTTTGCATACACGACGAGAACCCGGATCTTTCCTTTGTCTTTTCCGCTCAGATGTCGAGCGACGTGTCCGGCCTCCGTCCACGATGAAAGCAATAATTAATTACCCACTTCCTGTCTGTTGATTTTAAATCACGAGACGGATAGGTGGAGCCTTCAGCATGTATCCTACTATGCATGTTCAACATAAACGAGTACACGGCATAATCAGTGCTCTCAGTACAATAGGGAGACATAATCCTTCCTTCCTTCTCCCTTTCCACACACGAAATATCTCCAGCAAATGTCGTACGGACCTGAAGATTGACTCGACTCGAATCGGACAGTCGAGGACCAACGGGTGTATAATTACAGTTTACCGTTTTTCGTCTTTTCTGCTTTCTCTTCTCCCCTAGGAGAAGTGTTTGTGTATGAAAGAGAGACGCTTTATTTCACTAGCTGGTTTAGTATCAGATCTTCCAATCGCTCCGATTCATACCAGTGATGTGTGTGGGATGGATAGCGCCCCCTAGTGCGTGCTCAACCCCACACTGTCCGGATTTAACGCCGGAACACCGTGTTCAGAGAGCTTACGTGGATATGAATGTTTTAATGTTTGAATGTTTTATCTGATTAACTGTTTTACTGTGTTTTACTTGGATCAGAATGGTTGCGTAGTTGCAAAAAAAAAAAAAAATTTGCACAAAAAAAATAGAAAAGATAAAAATGTTTTTTTTTTTTAACTTTTTTTTTTTTTTTTCGATTGCAAAAGAAAGCCATGCCATTTACAACAGCTGCCTTTTCTCGTTCGTTCTTACTGTATAATATACTATATAACATAATAATTTACATTATATAATAAATTAAACTGCGCTTGTTGTTATAGCGACAGTTGCGATTATATATTTATTCGAGGTCACCGAGAGTAACGCCGCAGTAAAGTTATATAGATATATAAATGTGGGGGAAAAAGAGAACTATGAGCAGGTTACGTGACGAGCTAGTTTAATCCGTAAAGTGATTTGATGTCTGATTTTTAAATAAATTTGTAATGTTTTGTTTTTCTACTGGTGAAGGTGATGCACTAGAGGTTGAAATGAACATACTGACATGTCGGTTGTTGTTGTTGTTGTTTGTTTTGAGATCTTTCCGATCATTTCTTACACTGTAATAATCTAAAATGTCCACAGGAAAATGTTTATTTCACTGTTTTTATTTACTCATGGCCACTGCATTGTCTGAAACTTAGCAACTTTGAAGATCACGTCATGTCGTATATCCCTGAACTGCTTGTTTCCTGATAAACATGTCCATTTGTGTCAGGATATACCTTTCATGCCGTTTCCTTTATACACCTTCTACACCGCACTGACTGGCGTGAAAACACATCAAAACCAAAAAGAATTGTATTTAAAAATAATAATAAAAACGTTTTCCTCAAAATCTTGATATATTCAGAACCATTTTCTCCACGATCAGCATTCATGATGTATCGCGTGGGTGTTTCATGTCCATTATTGCCAGGTTCATTACATCAGCGCATTGGTATTTTCTATAATAATCAATATAAATTCCAACGAACGTCTGTAAACGTCTTTATCTCGTGAAATAAACTTCACAGTGGAATAAACAACTTAACTCCACCTACTATTAGATTTATTTTAATTTTTTTAGTAAGTGTGCGCATTTCCACACTTGAAGCTTCATTTGCATAAACAAACATAACTTTTTGAGGAACTTCAAATAAAACAAAAAACAACATACTTGTATGAATATTAGCGATACGTGATAATTCTGATATCTATTGTGTTTTTGTTTTTTTTTTTTTAAATCATCCGTGTTCACTCGAAGTGTCTCACCTTAAGAAGGAATGAAAGAACGGAGTACGCAGGATTCTACAGAAGAGGGCAGGAATGGATAAGAATTCCATACAGGGGACGTCGATGGGAACCAAAACTATTTGGTTACCAACATTCTTGAAAATATCTTCCTTTGTGTAGCTTAGAAGAAAGAAATGCATACAGAATTAAGAATTCTTAAAAGAATTTAAAATAAGAATTTGATTATTTTCTGTCCCTTTAACCATTTTATTGGGTCATGTATTTATTTATTCATTAGCTGTATTTAAAGCACTTTGGTTGTCCTCATGGTGAAGGAGGGCGAATGAAACGAGCGCCACCCAGTGGTGAGTACTTTCAGAGCAGAAACATTTTAGGGTGTGTGTGTGTGTGTGTGAGAGAGAGAGAGAGAGAGCGAGAGAGAACTTTTCATTTGTACTTCACTATGATTTTTGCCAAACGTTCATCCAGCCCTTCTCATTTAAAGGGGGTGAAACCCCAATAACTTTATTTGACCATTATGAGCGTTATTTCTGTCCGAGCACCAAACTGATTCTTCAGATCCGTCTCTGACTTCAGATCAGTCCAAAAGAACCGACTTAGTGATTCAAGGCCAAAAGAGAGATCCGACTTTAAGATCCCCACTGAGGAAAAAAAAAACCCACCAATAGAAACCCTTTTTGAATTTGTAATTGTTTTAATGGTTATATTGGGTTGTATTGTATTGGTGTGAATGGTCCCTGTGGATACTATACTTCTGCCGAGCTACACATGAGTTTATGGAGATGTTGGAGATCCTGGTCCTTTCTGCTCTCCGGACCTGCATGATCGGTCTCGGAGGTCCTACTTCTGGATGGAGCTCTCATCTACTCCAAATCCAGACTGCTGGGACAAAGGCTTTTCTAAGCCAAACAGATTACATTTAAACCAATAATTGTCTCTTTAATAATATCTGTTGTTACCCAGATGAGGACGAGTTCCCTTCTGAGTCTGGTTCCTCTCAAGGTTTCTTCCTCTTAAAACATCTTAGGGAGTTTTTCCTTGCCATTGTCTCTACTCAGTGTCTTGCTCAGTTGGGATAATTTCTCACTTTTACTGTGTGTGTACTGTGTTTATATTCCTGTAAAGCTGCTTTGAGACAATGTCTATTGTAAAAAGCGCTATACAAATACAATTGAATTGAATACTAGACATGACTATAATAAAGCCCGGTACTGGTTTGTAATGGTATCTGTAGGTTCCCCGTGACCCTGAATAGGAGTAAGCGGTTGAAGATGGATGGATGGATGGATGGACCATTGGATTTCCTGTGAGGTTTCTGTTAGGGGAAGAAGGGGAAACGATTATAAGATCTAATGCAAAGATTCGAATCAAAGAACTGATTCGTTTCCGAATCAGAAAATGATTATAATGAATGACGAGAGAATTTTTTTTAAAAAGAGAATTGCTAATTACTAGTGTTTTATGAGATAAACATAAAACATTGTGGCTGTGTCTTTACAACTTGGAAAACATTTTAGTAAACATTTTACTGGGCAAAATGGCAGCTATCCTCCTCTGTGAGGAACTACGTTAGCTATGTCCATATTTTCTGGAATCATATTTGTGCCAAACATTTGGAAAATAATTTGGCAAATATGAAACACAGCAAGACAGTAAACGGGCCTTCGTTTCAAATCTAAATACTAAGGTTTGCTCTTTTGTGTTTTATTTTTGTTTTTCTATTTTTTTAATTCTCTCCTCAATTTATTACTTTTTTCAATGCTTGACAAATCTTTTAATTCAATTTGTTTCCTGATGCATGCAAGGATGGACTGGTGAATCTTCAAAATGGCTGCCACTGGTATACTGAAACTCTTTGTGGGGTAATTGTTAATATTTTTCTTGCTATATGCTATCATTTTTTAGCAAGGCCCCAAAAACACTTTCCCTGTATCTTTTCTTATAATATAACTAAGGAGCGTTTTGGGGTGGGGCTCACGGTGGCTTAGTGGTTAGCACGTCCACCTCACACCCCCAGGGTCCGGGGCTCGAGCCCCGCCAGGGCCATGCGTGTGCGGAGTTTGCATATTCCCCCCCCGTGTGTCGGCGGTTTCCTCCGGGTACTCCGGTTTCCTCCCCCAGTTAGGCTGATTGGCGTGTCTAAATTGTCCGTAGTGTGTGTGTATGTGATTATGGACTGGCACCCTGTCCAGGGTGTACCCCGCCTTGTGCCCGATGCTCCCTGGGATAGACTCCAGGTTCCCCGTGACCCTGAAATGGAGTAAGCGGTTGAAGATGGATGGATGGATGGATAACGAGTGTTTTGCTCGGCACAGGTGCAATCACAAAGCTCCTGGAGGCTCTGAGAAATTTGCATTTATTTTACATACTTCTAAAGGTTGCCAGTGATTTGTTTTTGAGAGAAAATACATTTAACGTTTATTTGATACACTCAGAAATTTGCCTCTCTCACTTGAAGGGTTTCAATAATTCTGGAGTTGCTTAAATAATTTGTACAAATGTTCTTGTGCAAAACCTTGAAAACCACACCTAAAGTAAATGTCTTAATGAGCAGTAAAAGAAAGCTGTTTTTATTTTGTCTGGAATTGGCAACTGTCTGTAATATCTTGCTGGGTCTCTCTCACATAGCCGCACTTCTTCATGGACGGAATGGTGGTGTTCTTCCATCTCTGGAGAATTTAATGCAAATCAATAGCTACTGTTTTGCATGCTGATTTTAATTTCCTTAGGGATGCCACCTTTGCCCATCATGAAGCATGAGCTTTATGGTGTAACGCTTTTGGAGATGTTTTGTTTGCCAAATATGACTAAAATGAGGCAATTTGACACCTGATTTACATCCGTTTAGCGTAGGTGTATTTACAGGACCGTTCCAGCCCTGATATTATCCTGATGCATCTCCTTGTGACTCATCCATGAAAGCCATACTTGATTGGTCTTTTTCTGATTGTGCTGTCATGAACATAAACGTTTAATTTGCTTCCAGAAGCCTGTACAACACATGATTTAACTCTTGGGTTTTTTTTTTTTTTTCATTTATATCTCTGAGCATTAAATGGTCTGTCCTAACCCTAACCCTTCCTTCCTAGGAAGATTGGAAGAACTGCCTTGAAGGCTCTCCATTTACAAACCATCTCACTGCAGAATGATGAATTTCAAGTTGTTTGGAGATGGCCTTATAACCCTTCCCAGACTGATGAGCAGCAACAGTTACTTCTCCGAGCTCATGGCTGATGTCCTTTCAATTCAGTGTTCCAGAACGCCAACCTGCCAAAAGTTCTTGCTTTTATCAAGGTAGTCTTGGTTCTTGATGATTAACTAATATCATCTCATGTGCATTTAATTAGTAACACCTGGCTGCTTATTACTCTCTTAGTCGCATTATTCATGGTCATCCAGATGAAGATGGGTTCGTTTCTGAGCCTGGATCCTAAAATCCTCTAAAATCTTATAATTGAATATCATTTTATTGCCCTTATGTTTGACTTTTGTGACTTTATATCTACATTTGTGTTTTAAAAGAAAAATAATTACAATTCAATAACTAAAAACAAAATATAATACAGTAATACAATAAAATTTGGTAGCAATAATGAACTGTATCCTGTCCTTGTTCTATTTTTGTCTTACTCGTCCACAAAACATTTTTCCATTTGCCTTCAACCAGTCTTGCTTGCAGACTGACAGCAATGCTCTACAAAGCATCCACTAATAGGGCAACAGTAGCTCAGCAGTTAAGACATTGGATTATTGATCAGAAGGTCATGATTTCCAGCACCGCCAAACTGCCACTACTGGGCTATTGAGCAAGGTCTTTAACCGTCAACTGCTCAGTTTTATAAATGAGATAAATGTAAGTCGCTCTGGATAAAGGCGTCTGCCAAAAGCTATAAACGTAAATGTATCGTTTGTGGTTTATTTAACATTTAAGGAAGGAGTCTCCAATGTCAGCACTTTGTAACGTGCATGGGTTCAGCTCTAATTCTCCTGAAAGTTTTCCAACACCTACTGGACAGAGAAGTTTCCACTTTGCAGTTTCTCTGTAACATGACAAGCTGTTTTTTTTTTTTGTCTTATTAACTTCAAACTAGAGCTAAAAGTGAAGAAATTGCTGTTTATAGCTGCTATAACATTATTATTATTTTGTATTATTAGATTTTTTTTTTTAAACATTAACTTATACGAGCATTATACTGTAAAGTGTTGACTTTGTGCATCTGAATTGTATCTGATTCCTCTGGATCGGCCATTCAAAATGGCTACCTGGTGCCATATATCTTCACCAGAGAGAGCAACAACCATAGAATACCAGAAGTGTATGTAAGAACAAAGGAAGCCACAAGGAGAGGTTTTTTTGTTTGTTTATTTTTTGTTTGGGGTTTTTCCTGGTAGAATTCATGAGACTTGTGATTCTCATGTAAATGCTTGGCAGACATCTATCTAAAAACACGTAAATGTACTGTATACAATACAGTAACCAATGCCCATGTACCTGACACTTCCTGATGATTTTTAGCTATTTTTAGCTTGTCTTTAGCTGTAAAACAACACGTAAGCACGTTTAAAACATTGTGTGTGTGTGTGTTTTTTTTTTTTTTTATAACATTATGTAAGCCTACCTGTAGTCATAAATATATACAGTAAGTTATCTGAACTAGCGTCCGCGCGGAACCATTTTGGAAGCTCGTGTTTCACGTCGAGCGATTAACAGTGTCGCACACGACGCGGAAAGCGGAAGTTTATCAAACCGCTCTCTTTTATACATACAGCAGGGTGTTAAAGTTCTAAACATAGAACCCTGACTTTATAATCTATGCAGGAAGCATGGAGTTATTTGAGACTTTTTGACAGGCGACGTTTTAGAGGTGGGTTTTTGTTTTCTATATTTAAAAAAAAACTACCATTTTGGTTAGTATATTATGGGAATAAATTCTTATATTTCTTATCAATTCGGAGGCGTGTAGCGGACTTGTTTATTTAACAATCATTTGGGGGAAATTCAGTCGTGATATTCTTCTGGAATAGATGAACAAACGTACACGGTGTATGCATGTGTTTCCACTCTAGTCGGTGGGGTTTAGAAGGTCATTATTATACAGGGAAGTTTTTCAGGGATACGAGATTGTGAAGTGGGCGGGGCTTAAAACCATCATAGTTCTTAATAGAGCGGACAAAAACAGTGAATATATCGTTTTTTATGTTAAGTGTTTACACTACAGGAGATGTGAATGTGTTATAGACGGGTCATATCCAACAATCTGAAAAATTGAGCAAACTTGTTATAATAGCTTGGTTTAGGGGTTTAGAACAAATTATTGTTCTTGTTGTTATTATTATTATTATTATTATTATTATTTGACAGCCCTAGGCTTAGTCCTAGATGTACTAAATGTTCACTACGTAGGCGTTGACAATTTTACAATAACCAAAAAAATAAATCTTTATTTATTGTACAACAGTTAGTTCCGGTCCACTAATTTGATTGGTCGAGCGGCGTTCCTAAGGTTCTTATATTTCCTGTAACAGCACTGTGACATTTCACTGTGTGTATTCCTGTATCACTTGTCTGTGTTCGCCATGTTATTTTCCACTTCCTAGTTCGAAACTGTCCAATGAAAGCTCGTCCAATGAAAATAAAAAGGAAGAAGGGAAGCCAATCTCACTGGAAGTCATTATGAGCTAGGTAGACTGATAGCCGACAGGTTATCCGGTGACTGTGGCTTCTTCTGGACCTATTTCCTATCGCGGAGCAGAAATTGCTTAATTATATAAGTGGCGACATTCTGGCTAGGGTTAGGGGCAGGACTATAAAATCAACTCAGATTTCTACAAGTGTTTGATAACATCACGTTCTGTTAACCTTGTAACCTTTTTTTTTTCGTCAGAGTGCCAATAATTATACTCCACTCTCATGGATTCCCTCGAAGACACCTTTGAGGCGCTGTCGATCTCGAGACGTTTGCAGCCAGATGAGCCTTCGTACATCCTGGATTTAGCCCTTTCACCCGTAGACCTGATCGCGGCGTCCTGCTCCAATCATGTTGTTCGTCTGCACTCTAAAGAGACCCTCCGATTTCTGGGAGAACATCAGGGCCACACAGGGGCCGTGTTCGGGGTTCGATTTTGTCCGTCATCGCCCGATCTGCTCTTCACCGGCTCTTCAGACGGGACGCTGCGATGCTGGGACGTGCGTCGGCCCGGTTCCTCTGCGGTCCGCATGTTCAGGAGCGATCCGGATCACTCGTACTGTTCGTTCGATGTGAACTGTAACGGCACGGTGGTGTGCGCCGGCACCGAGCAGCTGGGTGACGACAGCTTTCTGGTTTTCTGGGATTCCCGTACGACAGGAGGTGGAGCCAAACAGGAAGGGCTACTGGGGGTGTACTCGGAATCGCACAGTGATGACATCACTGCAGTGCGCTTCCACCCAAAGCAGGCAGACAGGCTGGTGTCGGGTTCCACAGACGGCCTGGCGAACGTTTTCGATTTGAGTTTGGGAGAAGAAGACGACGCCCTCGTCACCACGTGCAACTGTGACTCCTCCGTTAGCGCCCTCTGCTGGTCAGGTAGGCAGCAAATTTCTTCTATGCCTTGCTGCCTTCGCCAAGTCATTATCGTTTACACATCGGAATGAATCATGTGGCCTTGTGTCAGAGTTGTACATGTCTCATTGAGCAACACCTACGCTGTTGTATTTAGTTCCACTTGAGCGCTCGCACAAGCCGGGACTCTTGGAGAGAGGTGTGTTAATCAGACATACTCATTAGTATATTGAGCCACACCTACCGAGACTGAACTCAAATGGTCTTTCAGCATATTTCAATCATATCATCGTACTTAAAGGTGCAGTCAGTCATTTTTGTCAACGATTATGTATGTTGAAACAAATCTGTCCTTTCCCTTCAACGTTCCCTCTAAAGCCACGCCCATAAAACACATTCCTTGGCTAAAACGTCTGAATTCTAGTGCAAGAATGGCGAGAAAGCCTCCTTGGCCTGAAATGTGTTTACATGTAAGGAAGCATTCACCGAACTAGGTTTTTTTTTTTAGGTAAATCTCAGGACCAGCTGCTGTGTCTCACTCATGACGAAGGCCTCCATCTCTGGGATTTGTCACGGCTGGACAGCGACGACTCGTTCACGCTGTTCAGTTCGTCCGACGCTCGAACCCTCATCTCTTTACCCGATGGAACTTCTCTGGACTACTTTGTAGGCGGAACGTGGCTGGAAGAAGCATGTCGCCTGGTCGTGGTGGGCGGATCCCATAGCGGAGAGCTCCGGCTGCTGGACTGCAGTGGCGCCGAACCGAAGCTGATGAAGTCACTGAGTGGTGGCCATTCATCCATGGTGAGGTGTTTCCAGTGGGATGCGGTGGGTGGGGCCTTGCTGACGGGCGGAGAGGACGGACAGCTGCTGCAGTGGAAGGCGGGAGCCGAGGAGATCAGCGTGGGGCAGAAAGACAACTTAAAAAGCGTCTCATCCATGCAACTCAAAGCAAAATCACACAGGAAGCAGGCATTGAAAAGAGAGAAAAAGCATAACTTTTAATTTTCATCCTTTCTGTGGAAGGTTATAGTTTTAAAATATTGAACATGGATTATATTTTAATAAAATATCATATTTAAAATGGCTTTTTTTTTTACTTTATAATCTTTCTGGCGGTTTGTGCAAAAAAAAAATCCTCTATTTGCATCGGCTATCAAAAAACTCACTCAGTTATTTATACTTGTTCAAGCGAATACTGTTTAACGTTTAACACTTAGTTTGCTTTGTTTTCTTCAAATTGTTCGGACGCTCTGGAATTAACACATGCACACAGTGTTAACTGACCCATCACAGTACTTTTGCAGAAATTTATTTAGTTATTTCTACTTCGTTAGAGAGAAACATCCCAATCAGAAACTCTTTATTCAATTAAAGTTCAAATTCAACTTCTCCAGCTTCCCCTTCCAAAACGAAAGGACGTTTGCTGTGTACCGATATTGAAAATACGCTATAAGTCGGTTAACTGTAAACGCATAAAACGTATGTACATCCATTGTCCATATTGCTTATTTTACACAGGGTCACAGGGCACAAGGTGGGGGACTCCTTGGATGGGGTGCCAACCCAGTCGCAGGGCAAAACTGCACACGTTGACTCACTACGGATAATCTGGAAATGCCAATCCGCCTAAAGCGCAGTCTTTGGACTGGCGGAGGAAACTGGAGAACGTCGAGGAAACCCCCAAGGCATGGGGAGAACCTGCAGGCTTCGTACACACAGAGCGGAGGTCGGATTTGAACCCCCAACCCCAGGGGGTGTGAGGCAAAGGTGCGAACCTGATAAAAAAAAGTGTGTATTTTTTAAATAAATAAAAAAGACTTCACAACATGCTATCACAGGAGAATAATCCTAAATCAGCTTTGTGTCCCAAGTGTTTTATTCCTCACGTATAAATGTGGCATGTGAAACTGATTCCATAGTGTATGCGTGTTTGTTTGTTGCTGGTAAACTTAAAATACTTGCGATACATTGTTAGACACTTCTACCTCGTTGTAGATGCACAGTTACATACTAGAGCTCTTTATTTTATTTACATTTTTATTTATCTATCTATGCATAGTGTGTGTTAGTCATCATCCGGCACGATCCTGGGCGTCGATTTCAGAATAGAGCTGG
>JAFFST010042328.1:0-13914 GCA_022414735.1 Noturus placidus | reverse complement strand
CATCGCAGTAACATTGCAGTAGCATAGCAGTAACATCGCAGTAACATCGCAGTAGCATAGCAGTAACATCGCAGTAGCATAGCAGTAACATCGCAGTAACATCGCAGTAGCATAGCAGTAACATCGCAGTAGCATAGCAGTAACATCGCAGTAGCATAGCAGTAACATCGCAGTAACATCGCAGTAGCATAGCAGTAACATCGCAGTAGCATAGCAGTAACTTCGCAGTAGCATAGCAGTAACATCGCAGTAGCATAGCAGTAACTTCGCAGTAGCATAGCAGTAACATCGCAGTAACATTGCAGTAACATCGCAGTAGCATCGCAGTAACTTTGCAGTAATATCACAGTAGCATAGCAGTAACATCGCAGTAACATCGCTGTAGCATAGCAGTAACATCGCAGTAACATCAATGTAGCATAGCAGTAACATCGCAGTAACATCGCTGTAGCATAGCAGTAACATCGTAGTAACATTGCAGTAGCATAGCAGTAGCATAGCATTAACATCGCAGTAACATCGCAGTAATATCACAGTAGCATAGCAGTAACGTCACAGTAATATCACAGTAGCATAGCAGTAACACCGCAGTAACATCGCTGTAGCATAGCAGTAAGTTCACAGTAATATCGCAGTAGCATAGCAGTAACATTGCAGTAGCATCGCAGTAACATAGCAGTAACATCGCAGTAACATCGCAGTAACATCGCAGTAACATTGCAGTAGCATAGCAGTAACATCGCAGTAGCATAGCAGTAACATCGCAGTAGCATAGCAGTAACTTCGCAGTAGCATAGCAGTAACATCGCAGTAACATTGCAGTAGCATAGCAGTAACATCGCAGTAGCATTGCAGTAGCATAGCAGTAACATAGCAGTAACATCGCAGTAGCATAGCAGTAACATAGCAGTAACATCGCAGTAGCATAGCAGTAACATCGCAGTAGCATAGCAGTAACATCGCAGTAGCATAGCAGTAACATCGCAGTAACATCGCAGTAGCATAGCAGTAACATCGCTGTAGCATAGCAGTAACATCGTAGTAACATTGCAGTAGCATAGCAGTAGCATAGCATTAACATCGCAGTAACATCGCAGTAATATCACAGTAGCATAGCAGTAACACCGCAGTAACATCGCTGTAGCATAGCAGTAAGTTCACAGTAATATCGCAGTAGCATAGCAGTAACATTGCAGTAGCATCGCAGTAACATCGCTGTAGCATAGCAGTAACATCGCAGTAACATCGCTGTAGCATAGCAGTAACATCGCAGTAACATCGCAGTAGCATAGCAGTAACTTCACAGTCATATCGCAGTAGCATAGCAGTAAAATCGTAGTAACATTGCAGTAGCATAGCAGTAACTTTGCAGTAATATCGCAGTAACATCGCAGTAAAATTGCAGTAGCATCGCAGTAACATCGCTGTAGCATAGCAGTAACTTCACAGTCATCTCGCAGTAGCATAACAGTAAAATCGTAATAACACTGCAGTAGCATAGCAGTAACTTTGCAGTAATATCGCAGTAACATCGCAGTAAAATTGCAGTAACATCGCAGTAACATCGCAGTAACATCACAGTAACATTGCAGTAACATCGCAGTAACATCGCAGTAACATTGCAGTAGCATAGCAGTAACATCGCAGTAACATTGCAGTAACATCACAGTAACATTGCAGTAACATCGCAGTAACATTGCAGTAGCATAGCAGTAACATCGCAGTAACATTGCAGTAGCATAGCAGTAACATCGCAGTAACATCGCTGTAGCATAGCAGTAACATCGCAGTAACATCGCTGTAGCACAGCAGTAACATCGCAGTAGCATAGCAGTAACATAGCATTAACATCGCAGTAACATCGCAGTAATATCACAGTAGCATAGCAGTAACGTCACAGTAATATCACAGTAGCATAGCAGTAACACCGCAGTAACATCGCTGTAGCATAGCAGTAAGTTCACAGTAATATCGCAGTAGCATAGCAGTAACATTGCAGTAGCATAGCAGTAACATCGCAGTAACATTGCAGTAACATCGCAGTAGCATCGCAGTAACATCGCAGTAACATCGCAGTAGCATAGCAGTAACTTCGCAGTAGCATAGCAGTAACATCGCAGTAGCATAGCAGTAACTTTGCAGTAGCATAGCAGTAACATCGCAGTAGCATAGCAGTAACTTCGCAGTAGCATAGCAGTAACATCGCAGTAGCATAGCAGTAACTTCGCAGTAGCATAGCAGTAACATCACAGTAATATCGCTGTAGCATAGCAGTAACATCGCAGTAGCATAGCAGTAATATCGCAGTAGCATAGCAGTAATATCGCGGTAACATCGCAGTAGCATCGCGGTAACAATGCAGGGACTTGTGTAGTTATACCACTTGTAGTCGATCGGTCGAGACTCAGGTTAATGAGTTTCCTTATATGGGCATTTACAACACGTTTTTTATGTAAACACTGCTGAGGATGATTTATTAATACATGTGATTGTATCCAGCGTGTTAAAGGAGACCCATCGTGTTTATCGTTTTATGCATCATCTCATCTCTCTCACTCTCACTCTCTCTCTCTCTCTCTCTCGCTCTCTCTTTAGGGTGCAGCTGGACTGAAAGGAGCTGAAGGTCCTCAGGGTCCTCCTGGTCCTGTTGTAAGTTATCATTTCCCATCATACATCATTCTCACTGTCACTGTTATGTGTTTGGGTCAGGAGGCTAGAAGATAATGCACTGAACAGCTCTACTTCCCTCCATCCCTCCACCCGCTTACCTCAATCTCTACACTCTTCCACCCCCCACCTTTCCTCCATCCTTCCACTCCATCACTCTACGATTCCATCGCATCCTCCACCCCTTCATCTTTCCATCTTTCTGTCCCTCCATCGTTCCATCCCACCACCCCTCTCTTCATTCCTCCATCCTTCTATCTCCCTTACCTCAATCTCTACACTCCTCCAGCACCCTTTCATCCTATACTCCGTCCCTTTATCTCTCCATCCATCTGTTGTTCCATCCTGTCATCTCTCCATCTCACCATCTTTTCATCCTTCTACCCTTCCATCTCTTCATTCCTCCATCCTTCCATCCCCCTTCCCTCCATCTTTACACTCTTCCACCCCTCCGTTCCTCCATCCTTCCACTCCACCATGACTCTTCCCTTCCATCCTTTCATCTTTCTGTCCCTCTGTTGTTCCATCCCTCCCGCTCTTCTTTCCTCCATCATTTCACCCCCTTAGCTCCATCTCTACACTCCTCCACCCCCCTTTCCTCCATCCTTCCACTCCTCCATCATGCTACCCTTCCATCCCATCCTCCATTCCTTCATCTTTCCATCCCTGCACCCCTCCATATCTTTATTCCTCCATCCTTCTGTCCCCCTTACCTCTATCCCTCCACTCCTCCATCCCTCTACCTTTCCTCTACCTTTAAATTTTTCCATCCAGTCATCTTTCCCTCTCTAAATTCTTCCGTCCTTCCATCCCTCCACTCCTCCATCACTCCATCCTTCCATCTCTTCCGCCCTTTAATCCTCCCACATATCCACACCATCTCTGCACACTTCAATCCCGTTCTCTCGCCACTGGAATTGAAATATACAGAGGCCACAGATCCACTTAGCCCCACGCACCCTTTACAACCACTTACAGTGTGTTTAGTTTCCTCTGTGTGTGTGTGTGTGTGTGTGTGTGTGTGTGTGTGTGTGTGTGTGCAGTTTCTCACACACACACACACAGTGAGAGACTGAAATCAGAGTGCTCACTGGGTCGAGTGTAACGCTGCTACTGGTTTCCACTAGAGGACACTTTTATCTTTCAGAGATACCGAAGAGCTGATTTTATAAATCTGAATTTATTGCAGAAATGAGTTAGAAATTGTTTAGATAAAAATCCGTTCGTCTAAATCGAGTATTGTTTAAGTGTTTAGTGCAGCTTGATTAGGTTTTAAACATAAACATACGATAATAAACAAGCAGACGTCTGAATGAAAAGAGAGCAGGACAGGATAACAAGAAACGAGCGAATACAATCGTCAAGCCTTCGCGCAGATCAGGGACACGCAGAGGATACGAGGACGCAAATTAATCAGGAACTAAACGCAGTTTACAAATGGAAGAAGAAGCAAAAATAAAAAAACAAAGCAAAGTTAAGGTCATTTAAAACATTTTTTTTTTTTTTTACGTGAGTAATAACAGACTCCTGGAGTTTTTCACCACACAAAGTTTGGATTGAATGGACTGCTCGTATTGTATTCATGGAAAGCTGAATTCAAATGACATTCTCCTCTGTAAAGCCAGGGAAGATAAGTATTATTAGTCCATAATTGGGTTTTTTTAAGGGCCGTGTGAGATTAGTGCAGCCTGCTGAAGTGTCATCGAGTTGACTTTCATGTGGAGTGAGATAAAGGACTCATTTGCACCTGTATGAAGTCTATAAATTCAGCTTTCTTGAAAGATTAGAGGAAGAGGAATGGATGTGAAAGGAGAGTAATGATAGTGTGACATGGCTGCCTTACCCACCTCCAATAATTGATCATTAGATCTAAGGCAGGCTACGGATTTACGGGCAGAACTACACTGACTCACCTTGCTTTAGCTGAACTAAATGGCACATTTAATGCACACACACATGCACAGTCAAAAGAATTCATCATGAAGCAGACTTCCCACACACCACGTCTAGACAGAATTGAGGAGTTCCTCCTCTCATTGGGTTTCGGTTGAAAATGTCAATTCGGTTTGGTCTTCCTCTCCGAGATACTCGCATCTCCTTATGCACGGCTTTCCGATAGTCAAGGCCGATTTATGCTTCCTTTCCGACGAGCTTCCAAAGCCGTCAGGACGTCAGAAGAGCGCTCCGAAGCAGGAGAAGGGTGGAGGTCCTTTTCACAGACGTTCTGGGAAGCTCTGAAAGGGAAACTCGTGAGGAACCAGGAGTCGTGTGGGATTTAGCAGGAGCTTCGATGTTTACAAACCCAATTTTCAGTGGGACATTTCAGCAACGAGCATTGATACGAGTTTTCACAACTTTTCCCACCAAGCTGTAGCTTTTATCCAGAACAACTTTCATTTAGCTCATTTATACAACTGAGGACCTCAGCGGGTGGGGCTTGCCCAGGATCGGCAGACCTGGGCAGATCGTCGTGGCCGGCGAAGACAGACCGGATAGAGATAGAGATACAACTGAGGGTTCAGGCCTTTGCCCAAGGGCCCAACGGTGGTAGTTTGGCAATGCTGGGGCTTGACCTCCTGACCTTCTGATCAATAACCCAGAGCCTTTAACCACTGAGCCACTGATGTTATTTCTATTTTCTTCATCTAGATAAGACAATCACTTCATAAATGACTTATATTAAAAAATAAATAGCTGGCTAGCTTTCCCGATTTGCTGCGCTACGAATTGGCCAAGCTCTTCTTTGAACCACCGTCCACTTTTTAGTTGTTACCATGGCAACATCACAATCGCCGCTTCCCACTGCAGTTTACTCACAGGACGAATATCCGTTTTCTCAGTCGCAACATATTTCACTTGTACGCTCCTCTACATGATGTCCTTTCCGTGAGACTACGGACCATTTCAATCAAACGCGTTTTTGTTTAACGGAAAACAGACCGATTTCCACGTCTACAAAGCGTAGTAGACCAATAACATCAAAAACTCCTCTTACAGCTGTTAAAATAAATATTAAAATGAAATCTTCAGCGTGTTCAAGATGAACTACGTCATTAGCAGATTTTGTTAGTAGCTGAGTATATAGCCGTGACGTTATTGCTCTAGTTTGCCCCCTAGTGGATAAACAGAGACTAGCTCTTTGTTCTCATTATGTCCCACTAGACCGGGGGTCTTCAACAGGGGGTCCACGGAGGTACTGCATGGGGGCCGCGAAAGTTTTGGTACCAGTTTGAACACAATTTCATACAATATATATATAATTAGGGGGTCCCCGCTCCATCTCGCCATCAGTTTGGGGGTCCTTGGCCTGGAAAACGTTGAAGACCCCTGCACTAGACAATTTGAATTGAATTGAACATGGATTTGGAATCCATTTGGTGGACTGGATTAGAGCCTTTATCAGATGAAACCTGAGGTTATGATCTAATAACCTCACTCCAGGTTTCCCCAAGGCTCAGTCCTAGCTCTGCTCATGTTCTCAGACACTAACTCATCGGGCTCAGTGAGCAGATCTATTTATTTATTTACATTTTAGCTTCCGTTTCGGTTTTTAGTAATGACATTTCCCAGCCACAGACTGAAGAAGCTGTCAAAGCACGACCATTTGTTTAACATCAATGAAATGCCACCTTTCATCTACTAACACTTCCTGTTTACTTCCTCAGGTGGACAGCGACAAATTGATAAGAAACTCCTGTATTCCAGGCATTCTGTTGGTTTTATAAGCGTTTCAGTCCAAAGCATGTCCCAGAGTGATGAAAGCCAAAGACAGAAACTTACACTGCTTTAGAACACCACCACCGGAGCTTTCATTTCCCTTCATACACCTTGCCCACAGAGTAAATTATTCAGCGCTGAGTGCTTGGCATGGCTGGTGGGAAAGACTCCAAGAGTATCATCAGTGTAGAAGTTCACATCTCAGCAGAACCAATGCCAAAGCAGAACTGCTGAAGTCGGGTTGGTCAGATAAAGAGCGATGCAAGCCAATCAATCAAGACCATCGAGACACAAAAAAAGGACCAGTATGCAAACTGGTGGTACTCTGGATCCTACAGTTATTTTTGTACCTTTAATGTATGTTTCATCTAGAACGTCGGATAAAGTGTAGGTTTAAAGTTTTACTCCTACGGTCCGAATCGTTAAGGTCCAACGGCCAGCTTATGCATGTTTTGAGGCAGACCAAGATCATGTCTAATGATCTTATGCTTCAAAAATGTTTTAATATTTTCCCTCTGAATTTCTGAACGTTGAAACACCGTGAGGTTTACCTGCCAGATGTTTTTTGTGTTTAGGGCTCACCTGGTGAGCGAGGAGCTGCCGGTTCTGCTGGTCCGATTGGTTTACCTGGCCGTGGTGGACCTCAGGGACCCCCGGGACCAGCTGGAGAGAAAGGTGCTCCTGTAAGTACTGGGATTATTATTCATTTTTTAATGAGTAAAAGTACTTGTAATTATAAAGGGAATACAACACGACACGGTATGCTGTCATAGGAAAATAATCAAGGACAGAGTGGTGTGATGTCGTCTGATGAGACGTGGATTTATTATTTTCCTTTATAAACACGTCCTGAAGTGTTTGAATCCGTTTATATTTGGCAATTTCTTTACTCGTTAAAGGACGACAAGTCTGTTAACAGTTATAGATACTGGTTTTAATATTCGTGTGTGTGTGTGTGTGTGTGTGTGTGTGTGCAGGGTGAGAAAGGACCATCGGGTCCCGCCGGTCGTGATGGAGTCCAAGGTCCAGTCGGTCTTCCAGGTCCACCCGGCCCCCAGGGACCACCCGGAGAGGACGGCGATAAGGTGAGGAAAGATAAAAAAGTTTTATTTAACTCAGTCCATTGAGCTGATGTCATATCAGCTCCGCTCGTGATTAACCTTCATCACGATGCACAAACACGCGTCCGTGTGCAGCACGCGTCTGTCCATCCGTCCGTCTCCCGTATCGTATCCATCATCGTCAGAAACAACAGCCCAGGGAGCTCTACGTCTCATTAGAGTCGTAGAGCGTTTATCACGTACACGTCTCTAATGTATAGTGTGTTATCTTTCATTCAATATCAACTCATTATACTGGACTGTGATACATTTATAATGCAGCTCCATGTGCTTTATAGAGTGTGGAGAGAAGACTTAAATCAGGACGGACTGGAAGAGCACGCAGAAGAAAAAAAGACACAGGAAGGAAATGTAAAGACGTTGAAGGAGGAGTGATAAGAGAAGCGATAGAGCGAAGGAAAAGCAACAGTATTATAACAATTAGAGGTGTAACGCACTGACGATAACTGTGTCTGCATCTGTAACTACATTCGGATTGACGCTGCATTTGATTAAAGGGCTTCCGTAACTTCACAACCAGCAAGAAGTCAAGAAAGCGCTCCCTCGAACTCGGGAACTCTCCTCAACCCTGAGTTCAGAAAGTGCCGTCAGCTCAACATGGCCGCTCACAGCGCCAACAGTGACCACAGCAGCACGGGTTACACCGTATATACAAGTATTAGTTTTAGATCAATCAGCATACAGACCTCAATAGCATAAATCTATAACACCTCGCTGGAAATATACACCACTCATCACAGCTAGCTTGCTAGCGTGTTGCTAACAGAAGACCAACGTGAAGGTGTCCGTGTTTTATTTCCAGCTTAGTAAGCTCGAATACTGGGAAGTGGGCGTGACCTAAAGCATTAACGATGAAATACGAACTGTTTGACTGTGTTTACAGATATATGCTCTGGGATCTGACAGTTCTTCAACCTCAGCTACATCACTTCAGTTCACATGTGGTTTTTATACCTGCCTTTGATATTTCTGATGAATTGAGTCATTTCTCTTCCCCAGAATGTTACGAAACAGAATATTAAGAAATGTGACCAGGCGGTCACTAAAGATGAAGGAATGAATGAGGCTTTATACAGTACCTGACCACTCGATCACACCTGCATGTGCATCCCCGTGTTTGGATTTTGCTCGAATGAGAATAACGGGATTCAAGACTATTCAGTGCATCTTAACACGTGTAAAAAATAAATAAATAAAACCTGCAGCATGATAATAACGTTATTCTGATCACTTCTTTTCTTTATTATAACATTATTATAGATATTTCACAGAAAAATGTGTGTGTGTGTGTGTGCGTGTGTGTGCGTGTGCGTGTGTGTGTTTCAGGGTGAAGTAGGAGAACCAGGACAGAAAGGAAGTAAAGCTGATAAAGGAGAGCAGGTGGGTGTTCACACTCGTCTTTTCCTCACTTCATTTCAGTTTCCCGGCCCTTTATAAAATCTTTATCGTTTACGTTAATCGTTTTTCTTTTCTTTTTTTATTTTTTTATTTATTTAACTTTGTTCTTTCCCCCCACACGCACTTTATTTAATGTTATCTATCTATCTATTTATTTATTTATTTATTTATTTATTTGTACTTTTATTTTGATTCTTATTTTATTCTGTCACATAGTAAACCTATGGGGCTGCATTTGGTTAATTATTTTTGTTATCTGATCATTAATTATTTAAAATTGGAATAATGTGTTTATATTCTGCATTGCATGTGAAAAGCAGCCATTATTATTATTATTATTACTATTATTATTATTATTACTATTATTATTATTATTATTATTATTATTATTATTATTATTATTATTACTGTTATTATTATTATTTTTTTATTGTTGTTATTATTATTGTTATTGTTATTATTATTATTACATATAAAACAGAATAATTAGTAATAGTAGATACTATATTAATCTTAGTATTCTTTAACATGATATAGAAATATAACTGCTGGTTAATTATGTATTTTCGTGTAGTTTATTTGTCTCTTTTTGTGCATTGCAAACAATCAAACCCGCATTATTAACTGTAAAATGCATTATTAGAACGTTTTATATTATTATATTATATTATATTATATTATATTATACTATAGAAGGTGCATTTAGTCGTTATTTACTTTAATAAGTAGTAACAGCAGTAATAGTCGTAACAGCTTCTTTAACGTAAGTGATTAATGAATGTTTAATAATTACAAATAATACAAAGGAAAGGGAAAATAGTCGATTGATTATACTGATGTCACGTTGTGGGGTTTTTTAGGGACCTCCAGGTCCAGCAGGTCTGCAGGGTCCAACTGGAGCACCAGGACCAGCGGTAAGGAGAACACACACACACACACACACACACACACACACACACACACACACACACAGTTACAATATAAACACACACGTTTTAACATTATAAAAATGATGAATCAGTTGTGATTTTTTAAGAAGATCTGAAATATATCCTTTTTTATGTCTAACATCATCATTTAACATCATTTTTGTTTTTATTTGATACGTGGCTACTGGTTAACTAACCGTACTGCTGGTGTGTGTGTGTGTGTGTGTACAGGGAGCAGACGGAGAGCCTGGTCCTCGGGGACAGCAGGGAATGTTCGGACAGAAAGGAGACGAAGGATCAAGAGGTTTCCCCGGCGCACCCGGACCCATCGGCCTACAGGTGAGTCCACGCATCTCTCTCTCTCTCTCTCTCGCGCTCGCTCTCTCTCTCTCTCTCTCTCTCTCTCTCTCTCTCTCGTGCTCGCTCTCTCAGGTGTTAGTGTCAGTCTAATACACGCAACACGTGGGAGCAGGTATAAATTAGTCAGCATGCTGATGGCTCAGTTCTACAGGTATAAGGATAAAGCAGAGAGTCTGAGCACAGTAGCGCATAAAGGAAGAGAATTAAAATAGGTTTCTATGGCAACGAGTGTCCCTTCCACATATACAGTGATAAGAAGATGTAATCAATAATCACTGGCTTGTTCATTTATGTTTTATTTAAACTCCACTCAGAGCTTCACGGTTTAAGCAGTAAACAAATGTTTTGGATTCATTGTGTTGTTGTTGTTTATTTGTGTTTTTATTTATTGGCGAATCAGTTTTCAGGCTAAAAGTTAGTTGTGCTATGAACAGCAGCCCCACAGCGTTCAAGATCAAACTTTTTGACCAGTCAGATGTTTTATTACTCAGTCCCGACACCAATCAGGAATCTTAAATCATTCAAACAGCACTGTGTGTTTCATAAAAACATTTTTATTATAATAATTGATCAATATTACTATTAATATTTTGCATTTAATACAATTTTTACATTTTATTATTATTATTGAAGAGGCTGCATTTTCTTGGACAGATTTTACATTTCTATTGTGGGAATTTAATTATTATATATATTTTAATTGAATCACAATTTAGAATTGCGTTATTATGTAAATGTGATTTATATTGACAGGTATTTTATTTTATTTTTATTTTGAAATAAAGTTATTGAATTTTTCGGTCGATTTCCATTTTAACATGTTATTATTATTATTATTATTCATTTTTTATTTATTTTTTATTGGGTAAACTCTGACGTCTCTGTTCTGTATCTTAGCCGTTCTCTGTGATAATAATAAACTAGTCCGCTGTGAGCAGCTCAGATCTTTCAGTTCTTCATAAAACAAATTAGGCTCTCGCTTGCGTGAAGTGAAGTCACCACCACAGTGAAATTAGATCATCGACTACATCAATGGCCACCGAACCTCCGAGCCATTCGACTCGATTCAGCTTTAATTGGCCTTAATGCGCCTCCAATAATTACTCTGAGTGCCGACGTGCTCCACTGGGCATTAGGACACCTTTTTTTTTTTTAGACCACACTCAGTCTCTGCTGGCTGATTTCTGTGTGTGTGTGTGTGTGTGTGTGCTAATGGTGTCTGACCAGGAGGGCGTAGTGTGTGAATCCCCTCCGTATCTGGAGTGTAAATATCACACAGTATTATACGTCAGATGGAGATGGAGAGATGCCGATGACCAGACAAGCAATTAGACTAAATTTGAGGGTTAGCATTAGGCTGTGCAATATGCTTATATTGTAATATAACACCGATTTCGTGACCGTACACTATACAGTATATGCGTATATCATTTAATATATATAAATTGCTTTATGTCTCGTTATAATCAGATGTTAAAAATGTATTATTGTTTATTACAAGATATGAAAAAAAATCCTGATATGGTATGATATGATATGATATGGTATGGTATGGTATGGTATGATATGGTATGGTATGGTATGATATGATATGATATGATATAGTATGGTATGGTATGGTATGGTATGATATGGTATGATATGATATGATATGGTATGATATGGTATGGTATGGTATGGTATGGTATGGTATGGTATGATATGGTATGATATGGTATGGTATGGTATGATGTGGTATGGTATGATATGGTATGGTATGATATGGTATGGTATGGTATGGTATGATATGGTATAGTATGGTATGGTATGGTATGATATGGTATAGTATGGTATGGTATGATATGATATGGTATGGTATGGTATGGTATGATGTGGTATGATATGATATGGTATAGTATGGTATGATATGGTATGATATGATATGGTATGGTATGATATGGTATGGTATGGTATGGTATGATATGGTATAGTATGGTATGGTATGGTATGATATGGTATAGTATGGTATGGTATGATATGATATGGTATGGTATGGTATGGTATGATGTGGTATGATATGATATGGTATAGTATGGTATGATATGGTATGATATGATATGGTATGGTATGATATGGTATGGTATGGTATGGTATGATATGGTATAGTATGGTATGGTATGGTATGATATGGTATAGTATGGTATGGTATGATATGATATGGTATGGTATGATATGGTATGATATGGTATGATATGATATGGTATGGTATGGTATGATATGATATGATATGGTATGATATGGTATGATATGGTATGGTATGGTATGATATGGTATGGTATGATATGGTATGATATGGTATGATATGGTATGGTATGGTATGGTATGGTATGATGTGGTATGGTATGGTATGGTATGGCATGATGTGGTATGGTATGTTATGATATGGTATGGTATGATGTGGTATGGTATGATGTGGTATGGTATGGTATGATGTGGTATGGTATGATATGGTATGGTATGGTATGGTATGATATGGTATGGTATGGTATAGTATGATGTGGTATGGTATGGTATGGTATGGTATGGTATGATGTGGTATGGTATGGTATGATGTGGTATGGTATGGTATGGTATGATGTGGTATGGTATGGTATGATGTGGTATGATATGGTATGATGTGGTATGATATGGTATGATGTGGTATGATATGGTATGATGTGGTATGATGTGGTATGGTATGGTATGATGTGGTATGGTATGGTATGATGTGGTATGGTATGGTATGATGTGGTATGGTATGGTATGATGTGGTATGATGTGGTATGATATGGTATGATGTGGTATGGTATGGTATGGTATGATATGGTATGGTATGGTATGATGTGGTATGGTATGGTATGGTATGGTATGATGTGGTATGGTATGGTATGGTATGGTATGGTATGGTATGGTATGATGTGGTATGGTATGGTATGATGTGGTATGGTATGGTATGGTATGATGTGGTATGGTATGTTATGATATGGTATGGTATGATGTGGTGTGGTATGGTATGGTGGTATGGTATGGTATGATGTGGTATGGTATGGTATGATGTGGTATGGTATGGTATGGTATGATGTGGTATGGTATGTTATGGTATGGTATGGTATGATGTGGTATGGTATGGTATGGTATGGTTTGGTATGATATGATGTGGTATGATGTGGTATGGTATGGTATGGTGTGGTATGATGTGGTATGGTATGGTATGATGTGGTATGATATGGTATGATGTGGTATGGTATGGTATGATGTGGTATGGTATGGTATGGTATGGTATAGTGTGGTATGATGTGGTATGATGTGGTATGGTATGATGTGGTATAGTATGGTATGATATGGTATAGTGTGGTATGATATGGTATGGTATGATGTGGTATGATATGGTATGATGTGGTATGGTATGGTATGGTATGATGTGGTATGGTATGGTATGATGTGGTATGATATGGTATGATGTGGTATGGTATGGTATGATGTGGTATGGTATGGTATGATATGATATGGTATAGTGTGGTATGATGTGGTATGGTATGGTATGATGTGGTATGGTATGGTATGGTATGGTATGATGTGGTATGGTATGGTATGATGTGGTATGGTATGGTATGGTATGGTATGGTATGGTATGGTATGATATGGTATAGTATGGTATGATATGGTATGATGTGGTATGGTATGGTATGGTATGGTATGGTATG
>JAFFST010042325.1:5000-10337 GCA_022414735.1 Noturus placidus | reverse complement strand
CAGAACAACCCAAACATCCCAGAACATCCCAGAACATCCCAAACATCCAGAACATCCCAAACATCCAGAACATCCCGAACATCCAGAACATCCCAGAACATCCCAGAACATCCCAAACATCCCAAACAACCCAAACATCCCAAACATCCAAAACATCCCAGAACATCCCAGAACAACCCAAACAACCCAAACAACCCAAACATCCAGAACATCCAAAACATCCCAGAACATCCCAAACATCCCAGAACAACCCAAACATCCAGAACATCCAGAACATCCCAAACATCCAGAACATCCCAAACATCCAGAACATCCCAAACATCCAGAACATCCCAGAACATCCAGAACATCCAAAACATCCCAAACATCCCAGAACATCCCAAACATCCCAGAACAACCCAAACATCCAGAACATCCCGAACATCCCAAACATCCCAAACATCCCAAACATCCCAGAACAACCCAAACAACCCAAATATCCAAAACAACCCAAACATCCAGAACATCCAAAACATCCCAAACATCCAGAACATCCCAAACATCCAGAACATCCCAGAACAACCCAAACATCCCAGAACAACCCAGTACATCCCAAACATCCCAGAACAACCCAAACAACCCAAATATCCAAAACAACCCAAACATCCCAAACATCCCAAACATCCCAGAACATCCCAGAACATCCCAGAACATCCCAAACATCCCAGAACATCCAGAACATCCCAGAACATCCAGAACATCCCAGAACATCCCAGAACATCCAGAACAACCCAAACATCCCAGAACAACCCAAACATCCCAGAACATCCCAAACATCCCAAACATCCCAGAACAACCCAAACAACCCAAACATCCCAAACATCCCAAACATCCCAGAACATCCCAGAACAACCCAAACATCCCAGAACATCCCAGAACATCCCAGAACATCCCAGAACATCCCAGAACATCCAAAACATCCAAAACATCCAAAACATCCAAAACATCCAAGAACATCCCAGAACATCCCAGAACATCCCAGAACATCCCAGAACATCCCAGAACATCCCAGAACAACCCAAACATCCAAAACATCCCAGAACAACCCAAACAACCCAGAACAACCCAAACATCCCAGAACAACCCAAACATCCAGAACAACCCAAACAACCCAAACATCCAGAACATCCAGAACATCCAGAACAACCCGAACAACCCGAACAACCCAAACATCCCCACGTGTCAGGTTTCTGAGTGGAAGCGTAAAACATTTAGTGATGTCACACACACTGACGAGCTCAGTGTCTCGCCTTTAAACAGTCCCCCGTCAACAGTAACCCTAACCCTTGTTCCCTACCCATTACATTACATTTACATTTATTCATTTAGGACACGCTTGTTCCCTACCTCTGTGTGCTCCGTGTGGAGTGGTGAAGGTTAAGTGTAACTGTCGTCCCCTCAGTGGTGCGCACTCAGGCATGTGCTACTAGGGGAATGTCTCATTGTGTGCTAAAAGCTCACCAATCCTCTGCAGCTCAGTGTGAAAGAACACTTTATAAACATACCGTACATATGCACCCTGCACCCTACACCATTCTCCCTACACCCTTTATCCTACTCCCTACACCCTTCTCCCTACACCCTATATCCTACTCCCTACACCCTATATCCTACATCCTACACCCTTCTCCCTACACCCTGTACCCTACACTCTGTACCCTATTCCCTATACCCTACATCCTGTACCCTACACCCTACAACCGTACCCTATTCCTTACATCCTGTACCCTACATCCTGTACCCTACACCCTACATCCTGTACCCTGCACCCTACACCCTACACCCTGTACCCTACTCCCTGTACCCTACACCCTACATCCTGTACCCTACTCCCTTCTCCCTACATCCTGTACCCTACTCCCTACATGCTGTACCCTACACCCATACAACCTGTACCCTATTCCTTACATCCTGTACCCTACATCCTGTACCCTGCACCCTACACCCTACTCCCTGTACTCTGCACCCTGTACCCTACTCCCTGTACCCTACACCCTACATCCTGTACCTTACTCCCTTCTCCCTACACCCTGTACCCTACTCCCTGTATCCTACACCCTACACCCTGTACCCTACACTCTGTAGCCTACACACTGTACCCTTGGCGATTTCGTCTTCAAGAAATATTCTTCATAGTATGATCTCAGACTTCAATCTAAAATAGTACCCTACATAGTGAGCAGAGTGTGATTTGGGACACAGAAGAACTTAATAATGATTCAGTATCCGCTGTAAATATCCACCTAACCCTAACCCTAACCCATAAACATGTCCAAGTCATTCAGTTTAATATTTCTAAATGGAATAGTTAAATAGAGTCTATTTCGAAATGGGGGGGGGGGGGTGATATTATGGAATGTCAGTGTGTTTTGGTGATAAAATGAGAGAAGAACAGTGACGTGAGGGATTTCTTTGCATTCCTTGTATCTCAACTGTGTGTGTGTGTGTGTGTGTGTGTTCGAGAGAGAGCAAGAGACAGACAGACAATGGTGTGTTCTGGGTGTGGTGTTCTTTAAATCACAGCCTCAGGCCACTCATTTCACCTCGTGTTCCTCCACTGCAGGTTTGAACCAGCCAGGTGTGTGTGTGTGTGTGTGTGTGTATAAAGGTGTGTTCTCTGACTCAAAGAGCTGCCAGACATATATTTAGCACACCTAACGCTGTCACAGGTTACCCTGGCGATATGAAGTGTGCATTTGTTTTTATGGGTACACACACACACACACACACACACACACACACACACACACACACACACACACACAATGCTGCTGATGCTATGAACAGTATTTTGAATAAGAGTAATAAACTTTACACACAGTATAAAGCCCATATCTGTGATGACCCTCTCAGTCATCTGGTTGATTGGGGGGGGGTTTTCCTTATCGGGGTTGAGGACAGGGGCGTGGCACTGACGTGGCACGGAAACGGGTTACACCAACACACAGGTGTGTTCTATTAGCAACACTTGTGAAGTGTTTAAGATTGCAAAATTCTCTCTGTCTTCTCTCTCTTTCTGTCTCTCTCTCTCTCTCTCTCTGTTCTCTCTGTCTCTCTCTCTCTGTCTGTCTTTCTGTCTCTCTCTCTCTGTCTCTCTCTCGTCTGTCTGTCTCTCTCTCTCTGTCTCTCTCTCTCCCTGTCTCTCTCTGTTCTCTCTTTCTGTCTCTCTCGTCTGTCTGTCTCACTCTCTCTCTCTGTTTATCTCTGTCTCTCTCTGTATCTCTCTCTCTCTCTCTCTCTCTCTCTCACACACACACACACACACACACACTTTCTGTCTCTGTGCATGTGCAGTGAAGGAGGGTGTGTGGAGTGCGGGAGAGCAGTTTTGCCTCTTGCCAAAGTTTTTCGCGAGTTTGCTTTTTTTGTTTTTCTTTCATTAATTTATTGAATGTGTAAGTCAAATGAGTGTCAATGGTTGGTGAAAGTTGAGAGTAGGTGATGGTGAGCGGGATGCCATGGCCTCTGAGGATGGAGGAGACGTTGTCTCTCCGCCATGGCATCAGGTGTGTACCGGAGAATGGAGAACAGGTGGAGGATGTTCTGCTGCTGGCGGTGGGAGAGCAGGTCGGGTGTGAGAACATCTACTCCGCCTTCGGAATGAACAAAGCCATGGTTATCTTCCTAAAGAAAGAAAGATACACCAAAACAATGTATGGAAAATGGAGTATGGCTGAAAGGTGTCATGCTACACGTTACCCCTCTTTCTGCCCCTGTGACATGGGTCGTGATCTGTAACGTTGCCCCCCTTCGTTACAAACGAGCCAATAATGAAGGAGCTGGCTTGCTTCGGGCAGTTCGTTAGCTCCATGACTGTTATTCCGCTTGGCTATAAGAACTCTATGGTGAAACATGTCTTGTTTTTCAGGAGACAGGTGTATATGTTTCTAAATAACCGTGACCAAACACTATATAAAACGCTATACCGTTTTTGCCACCACCGAACGCCTGAGGTTTTTTGGGTGTGAGGAGATCGGGCATAAATGACTGAGCTGCCCACGCAGAGCTGTGCAGCTGGAGAGCTCTGGGGGCGACACGGCCAGGGTGCAGCTGCAGCAGCACGGAGACAGCCAGCGGGGGAACACTGGAGAACAGGAGCCTGGGGCAGAGGGGGTTAACGACAAACCGGAGCCACAGCTAGAAGGGGTCAATGACGAATGCAACACCACTGAAACGATCACAGAACCCAGTGATAACACTGACACCCGTGTTCATGATAGTAATAACACCAACACCACAGACAACTTCCATTTCAAACCCTACACCGATATCGCTGTTTGAGATAGCTGTTGGAGATAGTGAATCCACACAACAGTAATAGAGAATAAAGGAACCAACAGGACAAGAACATTGAGAACAATAAAGATGAACTGGAAACAACAAGGGAGAAGATAGACAAGGTGGAGGAATCTTCTAAATGACCTCAGCAAACTGTTGAAATGTTAGAAGATTTTGGCCCAGAGTGCAGCACAGGAGCTACAGGAGAGGAACCCCTCACAGACATGGAGGAGGAAGACGTCACCCCAGATCAACCATACACTTTTAACTGTCCAGATCAACCTGAACAGTTCTATACAACAGAACAGATTAACCGGTTTAAATATCTTACTGACTAATTTCTACCCGGGCACACGGTGGCTTAGTGGTTGGTATGTTCGCCTCACACCTCTGGGGTTTGAGTCCCGCCGGGGCCATGTGTGTGTGGAGTTTGCAAAGGCTCCCCCGTGCATCTGGGGTTTCCTTTGGGTACTCCGGTTTCCTCCCCCAGTCCAAACACATGCATGGTAGGCTGATTGGTGTGTCTAAAGTATCTGTAGTGTATGAATGGGTGTGTGAGTTTGTATGTTATTGTGCCCTGCGATGGACTGGCACCCAGTCCAGGGTGTACCCCGCCCTGTGCCCGATGCTTCCTGGGATAGGCTCCAGGTTCCCCGTGACCCCGAAAAAGGAGTAAGCGGTAGATGATGGATGGACTAATTTCTACCCGGACATGAGAAACTTCATCAAATCTGTACAACCATGGGCGTAATGTCACCAAGGAGACTGTCATGTCTTAAAACATAATGGAGATATGGACGGATGCAAACGCAGTTTAACAGTTTTATTGCAACTCACATCTGCCTTTCCACAGGGGTCAGTTCTAGGTCCTCTTCTCTTTTCTATCTACAATACATCATACATCTCTAGGGCAGGTGATTGAGTCTCATGGCTTCTCATATCATTGCTATGCTGATGACACCCAGCTTTATTTGTCCTTCCAGCTTGACAATCCATCCGTTTCTGCACGCATCTCTGCTT